>VMDR010000796.1:0-111204 GCA_007922815.1 Macrotus californicus | reverse complement strand
TCCAGTCAGTTACTTAAAAAGTGTACTCCTGAGAAGCCGAGTCTTTGCCTGTGAGCCAGTCAGCCGGGTTCTTCTCAGCCTTGACTCTGTAAAGAGGCATCACTGTTGCCCATGAGGGAGACCCTGAGAGGGGACCGAGTGGTTTTCAATACTGCGGGCAAAATAGTGAACACGGCGGGAAAGTGTGGCTCTGCCACCAGACACTCACGAACCCGCACACCCAGGGGACGAGCTATGAAGTGATCGTGAGAACCTTCCTCTTGGACCTCAAGTCATTGTTTTTGTTTTGTTCCGTTTTGTCAGAGTCAGGTTTTAAGCCTAAAGCAGCAATTCTCAAAATGTGGTTCATGGACCCCTGGGGATCTCTGAGGCCCTTTTGGGATGTCTGCAAGGTCAGAACTGTACCATTGTAATGCCTCATTGTGGTCTGTCTTCTTTACGGTGTTGACATTGGCAGCGATGGTGAGGAACACTGCAGCACGCTCCGGATGCTGTGGGCTGAGCCCGGCAGGGGCGCCAGGCCATGCTGTTAGTCTTTTCTTACTTACCACCCCAACTTGGGGCTAAAGGACAGAGAGCCAACTTCATTTGAAAATATCCTTGATGAAGCAGGGGAAATTATTCATTTAATTTTTAAAACTTGATTCCTGAAACTCTTAGCTTCAGTTTTATTATCTACAAAATGGGGGACAGTAATAGCCGCTCCCCAGGGTGATAGTGAGGATTTAATAAAATACAGCGTGTGAAGTGCATGGGGAAATGCCACGCAGAGGGCAAGCATTCAGTACACACTGTGGTCACTGTCGTCATCACCATTACAATTATTTTTAATTATCACTTCATTCCCTTTCCTCCTATTTCAGCTAGAAGGATCTGGACGTAATGACTTCAAGGCAGCCAGAGGATTGCTTTAGGGATTTTTGTAAAAAGAAACATTTCTTTAAAAGCAATTAAAACTTATTTTTTCAAACCTTTCAATCACTATGAGATTATCAGCCAAGACGTCCGTAGGATGTCTGTGGTGAACTCAGCCAGAGCCAGAAACTAGGAAGTCACCGAAGACCCCCTCAACGTCCCCCAAATCTCTCTTCCTTTTCTTAGGCGCCTAAAAGTCCTACCCAGCTCCCTCCAAACGTAGTTAGTGTCATCATTTGAAGTGGCCACACTTGAGTCCAGAATGACAGGAGGAAAAAAGATTGTTCCCTTGGTGATACTTATTCGCTCAGCCACTGAAAAGCGAAAATGTGCCAGAAAGAGGTGACTCTCAGGTGCAGCCAGGGTAGCTGTTGCTCCTTTCTCAGGGCCCAGCATTGACCCCTTGCTGCCTATGGGTCTTGCACGAAAAACAGCCTTTTGGGATTTAAAGGTTCCAAAGACTTTCTGACCATTTTGTTAAAATCAACGAAAAGTTCATGGAGTCCCATTTCTGCTGTGTAGGTGACTAGCAATGAGGGGTCTAGGTAATAGCTTTTTAAAAGATGGAATCTGTGCGCCGTTTAGGTAGCATCATGCTCACACGCCCCCTGTCTGAAAACGCGCAGGCCTGGATTCGAATCCCAGCTCCGCCGCCTACTGGCTGTGAGAGATTGTCACCTCGCACATGTCAAGACTCTCTGCTACCCGCTATCCCAGATGGTCCCCAGGCTAGCTAGACCTTGGAAGGCCAGGAGTGGATGTCATTAACTCCATTAAACCAAGAGTCAGAGAGGTGCAGTCGCCCAAGATTGCATGTCAGTCTGTTGTAGGTCAGAGAATCACTCTGGCAAGTTATCTGACCTGTGTGAGCTTTAGTTTTCATATCTGTATTTCACCTGCGTAGGGTTGTTCTAATGTTTCACTTTGTAAGGTGTTTGTGACTCATGCAGCCCAAAGCCTGGCATCTAGTAAGCGCTCAATAAATAGTTCTGAAAATAATGGTTACTGAGATAAACATAACGGTGGTCTACGCAGAGCAGTATGTATGAAAAGACCCCCTGCACCAGCAGTTAGGAGACCTGACCTATCTGAGTCCCTAGATTTGTCCTTAATTGTTAACCTGAACTACTCTCTCATCTCCCACTCTACAGCAGTTGTCAAGCAGGCTAAAATGAACTTAACATTATCTGCCTCTAATTGCTTAGAAAGGTAGTGAGAGGCTTCACCAATCCACAGGGAAGAAAGTATCCTTGACAAATGTAAAGCCCAAAACATACTTGACTGGTAACAGTTTTCTCACTCTTTGCATACTGCTGTGGTTATTTTTGTTGCATTTGATCCTGGGAATGGCAATGTACAGGCTGGTTACCCATTGGCTCTGCTAGCACGTTCTTAGGCAAGGAGAGACTGCTGGAGGCAACCCGAGGCAGAGGCAGGATTGGGACCCAAGCCCCTGATCTCTGTCTAATTTCTTTCTCATTCGTGAAATGGAAGGGCTCCTCTCCTCCTCCCTCTGGACCTGGTAGGGAAGTTGGATAATTTGACTAATGGCATTAGCAAAATGAGAGGCATCAGATAATTCTGTGTCGCCACTCTGTTTGCTAAATTTACAGAAGCATTTCTTCAGAGCTATTTGTCTTTCCTTCCTTTCCTAGCTCTTCAGGGTAAAAGAGCGTGCAGCTGCTGACAGCTGGTGATGTGCTTACCCTGCGAACAGTTCATAAAGCGTGACTGCTTCCAGGAGAGCTGTTTGTGTGAGCCTGGGAGAAGGCTCGGGCCACTAATGGAGGCAGCAGAAACTGCCTGCAGAATAAACATACAACTTCTTAAAGATCATTACTCTATATTGAATCGCTCCCTGATGGAGTCTGGGGCAAGGGAAGGGAGTGTTAGGGAGGCTGTTTCCGTTCCTTGGGCTTATAAACTTCCACCGAAATGGGAGCTGAGTTGCTTATAGGGCTGTCGGGATGGTGATTTCCCAAAGCTGGTCAGTGACATGTTGGGGATGGAGGTCAGGCAAAGGTCCAGAGACTTGAACCCTGGTGCCTTCTGGCAGAACTCAGCTGCAAAAATGCAACTAGTGCTCTTCAGGGCCTCATGTATGGTACTTTGCAGTAGCTAAAGCTGTTATGTAACTTGAGGACAGATTGTGCTAATTCAGCATTTGTTTTGAGTTGAGGCCACAGGCCTTTGCTGGACTCATTACAGAAGGGAAGAAAAATCAATCTAGGAATGGAATTGTTTCGTACGAGAAAGAAAGAAAACAGAAGTAGACCCAGCAGCCCTTCAGATTTTTGAATCACACTCTCAGGATCTTGAGGTTCAAGTTCCCCACTTGAAGTGTTCAAGCCCAGAGTGGTTTACACACTTTTATGCATGGACGTAGGGCTCTCCTGAAGTGCAACAAAGCCACAGCATATGTAGGAATTAGCTTTGACAATTGTGGCCTTGAAACAAAAGTTACCTTTGGACACAATTACTTTTAGAAAATCTTTTAAATTATATATTTTTATATTTATATGTAAATTATTTGTACATATGATTTTGTTGTCGGCACTCGATAAATATGCGTTGGATGAATGAGTGAATTTGTTCAAAAGCAGCAACAAGAACTTTACATTGAGCCAGGACCACTATCTGCCTCTCGATCTCGCGTCCCTCCTAACACCACTTCACCAGATCCTCCATCCAGGTGCCAGGTGCCGGGAAAGGCACTGCGTGGTGCTTGTGAAAGCCCCTCTTCATGTAATCTTACCCCACGGCAAACACTTGCGAAGGTGTCAGGAGCAGCTACCGGCTCAACTGCCGGAGACCACCCCCGTGTGAAGTCAAACTTACTCGCAGAGGATCAGCCCACCCATGGCTTGGGTGATCTCTGTGACAGAAGGCTGGGTCGGGACCACATCTGAGTTAACGCTTTTAGTGTGTTTAGTATCACACTGATGTGTAATAGGTGCCCGATCGATTAAAGAGTCTTCTGTTTTCTAATCCTTTCTTCATCCCCTCCCTCCTGATGTCTCTCTCTGTTTCTGTCTCCCTCCCATGCACTTGTTCTCTCCATTTCCTTTTCCAACCTCCAGCTCCACTCAGGATCAGAGGATGTCACTTGCATGCGCTGTGACTAATGAAATGACAAACTCGAGGGAACCACACTCCCACAGCAGCCTGAGGGTACCCCACCCCCTAGGGACAGTCCCTGAAGGGGACAGTCCCTGAAGGGATCTGTCGAACAAAGCTAGCTGTCTGGAGCTGGATGAACAGGAGCTAACACATTGTAATGATTTCGCTCCGCTCCGGATCTGGTGTAAATTGAAGATGAAAATGCGTTTTCCCGAAATGCCCGGGCTGCTGCTGCAGATGTCTGAGCCTGTTTCACCTTTGTTTACCCGACAGTCTTGCCCGGGCTTCTCTCCTAGGCCAACAAGGATGGCTGGACTCACATGCCGGGAAACTTGCCTGAGAAAAGACCCACACTCCTCACTAGTGTTAGCAAATAGCACACGGCTGCACGGAGCAAGAGTCTGAAGCAGCCCAGAGAGACGCTGACCCCGTCCTGCAGCCAAGGCTTTGGGGGACCCAGAGCTCGCTCCATCTCGAGTGAGGCTTGTGCATCTCCCAGCAGCCTTCCTGACGCTGCCTGCGATTGTTCTGTGTCTGGGGGAAAGCCCAGCCTTCCCCAGGCTCATATTCTGTGGTTGAGATCAGCCTCCTGTGTGCACTTCCCCTCAAGATAATCTTCTCCTATAGTGCTGCAGTAATGAAGAAGAAGAAAACCTCTTGGTTCAGGGCCTCTGTCCCCAGACTGGTAAAGATCTGAGTCACAGGTTTGGCCACCTGCTTCCCAGCACCTCTCCCCGCAAACGTGGCATCCAGGATGATCAGTGATAAGGAGCCTATACACTCTCCGTCTCAGAATTCCTCGATAAGCCAGTGACAGAGTCCAAGGCAATTAGAGCTGGGTAAGAGAGTGCAACATTGGGACACTGCCCTTATTGTTCCTGCAAGGTCTAGAGAGAAAAGTCACTTCTCCAAGATGAAGTCATTCTTAATCAGCTGAGCGGGGGACTGACTGATCTCAGGTAATCAGTGAAGACTGAACAGAGGTGAACTAAAGCATACATCCAGGCCTTTTTTTTTTGGCATATATTCAGGCTATTTTTATGCTTGGCCTCTCTTGTTTAGCTTCAAATTGTACTTGCCCTTGAGCATTTCTTTCTTTCTTTATCTTACTTGTAGTCATTTCTCCTCATCTTCCTCTTCTAGATTAGGCATCATTATCTCTTTTGACCTTAATTTTTTATTATTATCATGTCAGGAAAATACGATCTCTTCCTTTAATTCATTAATTAAACAGATATCTATTAAGTGTCTCTTACACACAAGGAACTATTGTAAGCAATCTAAAAAATAAAATGGACAACACAAACAGAAACCCCTGCCCTCATGCAGTTTATATTTTAGCCATGGAAAGCAAGCGATAAAACAACAGAAAAACCTTTAAAAATATATATCAGATGGTGATAAATGCTTTGAAAAAATGTAAGAAAGAATGATAAAGAATGCTGAGAAATAGGGTGGCCAGGAATGTTCCCAGTGAAAAAAATGACATTTGAGCCAGATGAAGGGAGCTTAGTAGGTATCAAGACAGAGGTAACTGCAGGTCCTTTGGCTTTGAGGTGGCACATGCCTGCTACCCCCTAAGAACAAGTAGGAGGGCAGTGTGACTGCAGCAGAGTGAGCAGGAGGGCAGTGAGCTTGGACAGGTGGTGAGAGAAGAGAGGAGTGACTAAGGAATCCAAACACAAAGGACTTCGACTCTGAGCAGTAGGGAGCCATTGGAGCATTTTAAGCAGAGCTGGGAAATCATTTGACTTACATTTTTCAGCTATGGCTACTCTCTTAAGAATAGCCTCTAAGGAGCAAGAGCAGATGTGTGGCCGGTTAGGAGTTTATTGCAACAAGTCAAGAGAGAGACGATGGTGGCTCAGATCAGAATACATCAGTGGAGGAGGCGAGCCCTGGTCGGACTCTGTACGTATATTGAGGTAAAGAAGGTGATATTTCCTGATTCATTGTATATTTGGGAATAGAGTCCAATATTGAGGCCGGCAAAGAGAAGGAAAAATGACACAGCAGCTTTGGGTCAAGAATAGAAGGATGGAGTTGCCATATGGTAACAAATCATGATCAACCTCTCTCTGACTCCGTTTTCTCATCAGCCAAATGGGGAAGTTAGTCGGAATGATAAGGTTGGGAAAGTTAAATGAGTTGTTATGAGCAAATGCTGAGAACTCTGCTTGGTGCATAAAAATCAAGTGTCAGCTACTGTTCTCGTGATTCTGGTCCTCTCCATGCTTCATCCCATCAGAGAACTTAAGCACCATCTGGTGGGATTGTGTTTTGTTTTTGTCTTTGGCCTCTCTCTTCCCCACCAAAATGTAAGCTTCATGAGGCCAAGAATATCACCTGCAAGTTCATCAGCATCTACAGCAGTGTTTCAAGCTTCACATATGCTTGATGAATACTTATGAATAGAAGCATGAAAGAATTTCTCACTTGGCCTGGATTTCCCAGGACTTCTCTGCTTGACCTATGATGTACTGTCCATCTCATGCACTCATACCTGTGGTCCATTTGTGGCTAAGAAAATTTGCTCACTAACATTCAGGAGGGCTTTAAAAGGAGGACTGTGCATAGTTTAGACAGTTCACTCAAAGATCTCTCTGTGCGATGCCTCAGTGAAGGGGAGCATTCTACGTAATTGCAGCTGTCCACAGGTGCTCTGAGATTCCAGGCAACACAGTCTATTGCTGAAATCAGTGCACTGTGTTGTTCTTTAATTAGCAGAGCCTCTGCCCTGCCTCCACCCCTGGGTTCCGCTGTCAAGATACCTCTCATCTCTGGGCTGGTTTTCCATCCCAAGATGGTTTAGCTTGCTGTGCATGGCTGGAGGAAGGCAGGGAAAGGGCAAAGAGCCAATTAGATTGAAATGGAATCTGGTCTTTGGAGGCCCCTTGTCAGGGTGAGGAGTATGGGATGTTCCCAAAGATGACAGATGCTTCTTTATTTGGGCTGATCTCAGGGGTGAGAGGTCATTTGTAAATAAGATTTGCTTCATTTGGTACGGCAAGTCCTGTTCTCCACACCTTACTTTTTTTTTTTTGGCCCCTAAGACTTTTTCCCTGTGTTTTGACATGCTCACTGCCAGCAGAAAGGTCATTTGGTCTGGAATGAATATTTCAAGTCCTTGGGAGCAGCTGAAGTAGCAACCAACAGTTAGACAGGTTCAGTGAGTACACTAGTCATCAGTTCACAGGGAGCTAACATGACCCAGTGGGAAGAGAAAGGGGAAAACAACTGGTGTGATGGATGGATGCATGCATGGGTGGATGAATGGATGGATGCATGGATGAGTGAGTGAATTGATGCATGAATGAATGAATCCTCAAAAATTATTTTCTCTGATTTGAGCTAGGAGGAGAGAAGTAAGCTAAATTCTATTAGTTAGTCTTTATGTGGTTGGCCTGCATAAATGTAATATTTATAGAGATTATATTCCATAAAATGTAATCTTTAAGTAAATAATAACCCATTCTGAATATAAACAAAAATTTTAATCCAAATCAGGGAATTTTTAACACACACCCATGGATTCATAAGTCCATGAATTGCCTGAAATGTAGGTTTTTTAATGCATTTAGTTAACAACTACTTATAAAGAAAGCACTTACTATGGGGCATTCATTCTTGTAATGTTTTAGAAATATTATCGCACAAATCCCCACATCCCTAGTATCCCCACATAAGGAACATAGTTGAGATACTAAGAGGGTAAGTAGGACTCACAGCTAGTGAGTGGCAGAGCTGGGGTTTCAGCTCAGGAAGTTTGGATCTAATTGCATATACAACATGCTAGGTC
This sequence comes from Macrotus californicus, assembly GCA_007922815.1. NCBI lineage: Eukaryota > Metazoa > Chordata > Mammalia > Chiroptera > Phyllostomidae > Macrotus > Macrotus californicus. The sequence goes on along the minus strand of VMDR010000796.1, from coordinate 103,370 downwards.
AAGGCAAGGGCCTGGTTGTGGAGTTGTTTTTTGATTTTGTTTTACTAAAGAGGGAATCCTGGAAGGAATCCGTGCATCTCATAGAACCCAAGGCAGGCAGAGCAGCCAACTGCATGAGGGATTGGCTACAAAGGATCAGGTCATCAGGAGCCTTTGCTGCATCTCTGGTGGTGTCTTGGCTCTCCTTTGTATGTTCTCTGCAAAACCAGCCTGCAAACCCACCCAGCAGCTTGAAAATGGCCCCTGGTAGCTAACCAATATACAGCCTCAGCTCCGTAGCCCCTTCTGCCTGGCTCTCACATCAGCCTCCCATCAGGGACTCTGAAGAAAATAATGACTGGCCTAAATGGACAGAGTTAAAAAGTGTAGTCTTCCCACTGGGTCCAGAAGTATTGTTGGACACTTGGAGTTGTCCTGCAGCAGCCTGTTCAGAACGCCCATCCCGGGCTCCTGCCTTCACAACAATGGACCCAGGCAGAGAGGAGGCAGCAGGGCAGGCATTAGCCCAGGGATGACTGCGTGGAAGATGTAGCAGACTCCTCTTTACTCCTTGAAACTTTGTTTTTCCCCTTTGATAAAATCAATCTTATAAATTGGGTCAACATCACCGTAATCACCTATGAATCCTCATTGCTCAGGAGGTGTTAGCATTCCTTAGGAGAGACCGTCATTGTTCTTGAATTCCTAGGTGTTCAGATCCAAAAATAAAGCAGTGTATGTCTGCTGTCCCCAGCCTAGGAAGGCCCAACAGGCAATTTCCCACATTTATACTCTGTCAGTCATCACACATTCTCATTCATTCTCTCTCTCTCTCTCTCTCTCTCTCTCTCTCTCTCTCTCTCTCTCTCTCTCCTTGGCACCCACAACCTGACTTGAAACTGGCTTGCTAACACCCATGTAGCCCAGTTCCCAGCTGACTGAATGACACCCCCAATAATCAAAGACAACGTGCTGAGTCAGGAAAGTAGAAATATTTTTGATGGCACGGCCTGATGAAAACACGTACGAATCATCTGCGTCTCTGTCAGAGCTACAGTTTTGATCACGGGGGCATCTCTCTTTTGAAAGCTAACGCACGTGGTGACACATTAAGGAAGGAATTTCAGCCGGTGTAAAGGGCCGTTGCAGAGAGAGGGCTGTAAACCCAGGGGGAGGCAGCATATGAACTCATATGGAAGGAAAGTTTAAGAGAGTTGACTTTAATTTTAATTCAGTTCAAAGAACCCCAGAGCAAAGAAGAGGGCTTACAAAGCTTGCTAAGAGAGATTTGCCAGGAGAGAAAGCCAACGTTTTCATTTCAAACTTCATTGCACTCAGATTTTTGTAAAGCCTCTTAAAAAAAAAAAAAAAAGAGAAGAAAAAAGTTACAATGTAATTTTACATTCAGTCTTTTTCATTGAGTATTTGTGTTTGCAAAAGCACGTATTTGGGGGGTTCTTTTTCCCTTCATATATTTTCATGATTAGTGTTGGGATTTTTATGGTATATACCGTTTCCACAGGGCCATACCAATTCATAACATCACCCCCATGGGAAATAAGGGCTTACATTAAGTCAACTAGATTTGCCAGCTGAAACAATTAGGTTAGTGGTTGCAGCTCAAGTATATTCAGAGTAGCCATAAGATCACCCGTGCCCTGGGAGGAGTTACAGGACATTACAGGACCTTTTCTCAAGGAGACAAGCAACTTCTTGACTGCCCTTTGTCACTGCTGCAAAAGGAAAACAAATTCCAACCGCCCCAACAGCCCGAGAAACCTGCACTGAAGCCCTAACTGGGTCCTCTGTGATCTGTTCAGGAGGTCACTTAGCCCTCTGGGCCTGGGTCGCTTCCTTGTGGCATGGTAATTATAAAATCTACTTGCAAGGTGATGGTTAAGCTTTAGCAATAATCCACTCAGTAGCTCCGGGCACACAGGACAGACTGAATCAATGGTGGCCAGAGTTGTTTTGTTTCTGACCATGAAGACAAAGGTGTTTTTATTAGAGGTTTGAGATCACTTTCAAAACAACCTGGCTCTTTCTGTATGGGTCTCTGGAATGCCTCATACAATTCCAGGTCATCACTATAAATCCCTATTTTCATTTGATAATTCATCTCAATTCAACGCAGCAGCTATTCAGTGAGCGTCAGGGGCGAAGTCTACATGAATAATACATGGACTTTGCCCTCGAGAAACTGAAGCTAGTTTGGTATTTATTGTTCTGGGTGCTCGGTCCCAATTCAGAGGCCTCCACCAAACCTCCATCCTACTGAGTTGACTTATTATTCATTTATGTGCTCATTTGTTTATGTAACAAACATTTAGGTTCCTGCTGTGCGCCAGCGCTATGGCAGGTCTTGAACCAGACAGTCTCTGTCCTCAAGGAGCTCTCTGGAGGGGAAGAGTAAGCAGACAGAAAGATGCAGCGCGTGGGCACTGTGCCTTGTTTAAATGTCAGAGAGAAGTGGCACTGGGGACAGCAGTGTGTGTACACCCTTCCCCGCCAGAGTCCCACCTCGAGCCCCTCACCACCTCCTGCCCTGCAGAGGCGAGAGCATGGGTCATAAAGAGCTTAAGAAGTCCTCAGTTCTTCAGCTGTCGACCACTCTGAGCACTTCAATCCTGGCTTGCCTTCTCCTTCATCACAGCCTTCCTCTGTGTGACCCGCCCAAACTGGCATCCCACTAAGCCCGTGGTAGACCCAGCCTGCTTTCCATTCCAGACCCAGCATCACACCTTATCCCTGGTTTTCAGAGACACCCCAGGGGCCCCTCCTTTAGGAGATGAGGCTGAGTGAGTGACTGGACCTCGGAAGAGCTCATTGAAGGGTCTCAGGATGGCAAGGTAATTAGGAGCCCAGGTTCAGAGGTCAGGCAACTGTGGGTTCCAATCTGGACTCTGCCTCTGTGAACAATGGAAACTTAGGAAAGATATTCAACCTCTGCGAGCCCTATTTCTCCTTCTGAAATATGGAAATAACAGCAGCTCTTAGCTCCAGGGCTCTTGTGAAGATTAAATAAGTTAATGCTTGCAAAGACCTTAGCTTAGTGCTTGACATTTGATAAGCTCTCAGTCAATTTAGTCCTGCTAATGCAGGCACGCTCCAAAAATACTGCATTTTTGGAACAAACTGTTTCAAGTTCAATGAGGGCTTCAGTTTTCAACAGGGAAGGCAGTTTGGGAGCATCTAGACTTTCTCCTACAAGAAGAAGGGAAAGCAGGAAGGAGGGGATGGACCACGTAAAAGGAGAGAACTGGAAACCCCACACATGTCCCCAAAAGACACACCAGGCCTTACCCTCCACCCAACTTACCAAATTTTGACATCATGTCATTTTTGCTTTACATTTTTTTAAAGTTAGCGTTGAAGTTTATTGTTGTATCTCCCTCTCTTAATCCCCTCCTTTCCTCCTTCTCCAGAATAACTATAACCCTAAATTGGGTATTAATAATTCCCATGCATGTTTGTATACTATAATAAGTATATATAGATCCATAAATAATATGTAGTATCACTTTAAACCTTATTTAATGGTATTTATGACAGAAGTTTCTAGTTACCTACTCAATATCTACTTTTCTTCATGGAGCATGTAGTTTATTCTAGGCAACAAGGTACCCAACTAAAGGATTACGTGTCCCACTTTCTCTTGCAGCTACAGGGCCAGCTGTGGGCTGGAAGCAAAGGTCATTGGGCAGGGCTTCATAGATGACCCCTTCAAGGGACTCAGTGAACAGGTGTACCTTTTGCTCTTCCTCCCCTTCTTCTTCCTACATAGAATGTGACTGTGGGGGATGAAGCTCCAGCGGCCCCTGGGTTCATGACCCCACCTTGAGGTTGGCACAGTGCTAAGGATGCCAGAGCAGTAAGGCATGGGTTGCTCATGGCCTTGGAGCCTCATTGTCATTTTTGTTTGTATCAAACGTGGCTGAACCTAACCATGAATAATAATCATACTGTATATCATCTTCCAAATTGAAATTTTTGCTCAGCATTGTGCTTTTATTGCTTGGTAACCATTCTGTTTATTTCATGAGGCTGGTATAGTGTTTAAATCACCAATTCTCGCCCTGACTGGTATGGTTCAGTGGATTGAGTTCTAGCCTGTGAACTGAAAGGTCGATGGTTCGATTCCTGGTCAGAGCACAGGCCTGGGTTGCAGGCCAGGTCCCTGGTTGGGGGCATGAAAGAGGCAACCGATTGTTGTTTCTTTCCTCTTTCTCCCTCCCTTCTCCTCTCTCTAAAGGTAGAATCTTTTTAAAAATAAATAAATCACCAATTCTAGAATTAGACTGGATCATTCACAGCCCCATTCTGCCACTGACAGCTATGAAACCTTGGGTAATTAACTTCCCTGGACCTTAGATGACTCATCTGTAAAATGGGGATGATAATAGTACCCCCATCCCAAGATGGTCAGGAGAATTCAATGAGCTGATATTCACATGCAACATTCTTAGAGTGGTCCCCACAGGCAAATAATGATTAAGCCTACAGAGACTTTTAACTTTTATTTCAAGTGCCATATATTTCACTTTATGAATGCTACAATTTAGTTTTCCATTTTATGTTTGATGGGTATTTAAGACCTTTCCAGTTTTTAACGTTTAGGAAATGAAACGTTGAACATGTCTGCACACATCTCCTGGTTCCCATGTGTGCACGTTTCCCCAGGGTGCCCACCTAGGAGCGGAAGTGGCGAGTCTTAAGGGCGGGTGCACTTGCAGCCTGGCTTGATGAAGCTAAACTGTCCCAAAGTGGTCCCAACACTTTGTATAAGAAAGTGCACATGGCGTCTCATCTCTGTCAAATCCCAACGAAATTGAACTTCTTATTTTTCCCCCAATTTGATGGTGTAGCCAGATATTAATATGCTCTTGTTTTCATTTGCATTTCCCTGATTACTAGTGAAGCTGGAGATAATTTCACGTCATTTAGAGGCACTTGGATTTCCTCTTCTGTCAACAACCTGTTCCTGTCACTTCTAATTTTTCTGCTGGGGTGTTTGTCTTTTTCCTTTTTGAATTTGTGCTAAATCCCCCCACACACCAGGAGGGGGGTCTTTAACACACCTGGAATTTATTGTTGTGTGTGTGCGGTAAAAAGTTGCTGTTGTTGTACGAGTTAACAATGATCTCCACACTATGGATTGAGTAGTCCCTCTGTCCACACTGATTTGTGAAGCCACATCTGCCATATGTAAAGCCCCCCATATGTGCACAAGTCCGTTGCCTGCATCTCTGCTGTGTAGCATTTGTCTATTTGCTATCCCGGTGCCAACACAAACTGATTGTCAGTCTCTAGGGAGTCTCCAATCCATGAGTTAACTCAGGGACCTTGGTTTGTTGGCATTATGCAGATAAAGCAAATCGTAGTTGGGGTGGATTTTCCCCTGTTCCGACAGCTCTTCCAGCACGACGTAGGACAAGTCCCAGAGCGAGCGCAGCAGAAGGGAGGAATAGAATACACTCAAACTCGCCCTTTACCTCTCTTTTCAATACATACACTGTGGTGTTTCCAAAACCCACATCCACAATCTGCTGCTTCACAGTCTACTGTACACAATGCTGTCCACAGCTGTCCCTCTCCCCGTATTGCTGGACAACAAAGCCATTTGTCTTCCTGATGGTCCAAAGGTCCAAAGGAAAGGTGTCTCAATGCAATATGTATAGACGAGATAATTATAAAGCTCTCGTGATAGAAACCATTATACCGGAGATATAAAACACCACCAAATCTCCACATGCACAACTCTAAAAAGATTGAGAAAATTGGAAATAAATGATGCCCCTACCAGATGGGGTGTTATCTCCTTGGCGCTTTCATGAAAAGACAGAATGAAGTGCTAGGGGGTGGGAGGGAGGGGGAGTGTAGCTATCTACAAGTGTTAATATGTTTTTATTTCAATTTCCTATGTCAGAATAATAAGCCAAACAGAGCAATGTCTCTGTGCAGAAATATGCTTGCTTGTGGTTTAATGGGTCTGATAACAACTAGGAATGTTTCCAGGGTCTCAGAGGATGCGAGAAGGTTAGGATTGGCTGTCACGGAGAGGCCGGGGTTCCAGCCTTGAAAGCCAGACCCCTGTCCCCAACCCCATACCAACTCAGGGGCCCTACCCCAGTGGGAGAGTGAGGAGCAGTGTGAGTCCCAACAGAAGATCACTTAGAATGTTTCAGAAAAGAATAGAAGGGTAATAAAGCAAACGAACAAACCTGTTATAGCAACAGCAACTGCAGGGGGATGAGTATGTAACCTCCCAACAGGGCCAGTCCACCACAGGATGCTCGCGCAGATAGTAGTTACATTCCGGCGTGTATTGCTTTTGCTTTGATCCGGTGTTCCTTTATAGTGGCAGCTACTGACCCCAACAAGACCGCAGTCATGGGCCAAGACAGCAGATGATAAGAAACCTTTCCACTTTGTTTTCTGAGCTGTCCTAAAAGCAGCGTGGCTATGAAGGGAGGGCAGCCGGCAGCAGCGGCCCTGGACTGGTTACAAATGGGGGCTTTTGTCAAATAAGTACATATCTGGAATGTCAGGACCAGGTTTCTCACTGTCAGAAAAGGGGGTTGTAAATATAGAAAAGGAAAAAATAAACGATTCATAAACAAGTCTTGGATTAAGTCCCTAGGTGCCAATGATCAAGTACCATTGTGGCATTGGGGTCAGGTTCTGTACTTCTATCTGATTCAAAATTTTTAGTAATTTAAAAAAATTTTTTAAATGTCCAGGCGAAATCCCAATGGCATCTGTAGTTTGTATTGTACCGGTGTTAATTTCTTATTTTGACAAATGTATCCTGGTTCTGTAAGATTAGGAGACTCTCTTGGTTGAAGAAGCTCTATACTACCTTTGCAACGTTTTTGTAAACCTAAAATTATTCTGAAATCAAAAGTTTATTTTTGAACAAATCAACCAGGGCAATCACAGACATAAAAGATAGAGGAGTGAGCATTCACCGCTCACACTGAAATAGAAAAACCTAAAGCCGAGCTGCCTGGGCTGTGCATTTGGAGATTGGTGTTAACTCCGCCACTGTGTCTCTTTGTGACCGTAAGCAAGTCACCTCGTCTCTCTCCGTTTTACTTATTATTTCAGGGAAAAAAGGAGCAATCAGACTGATGTTTAAAAATATAGAGAAATTCAGAATTATCCACAGTCATAGCAAATATGAAAATCCCGTCTAAGCAAATATACTTCTGCAGCTCTTCTGGCTAACCGGACAATTTCAGTTCCTGCATATGCAAATATCAGGTCATTTCTAAGAAAACAGGAAACTGGAGGGTCAGACATAAAGTGGTATGCTGGAAGTAAAGATGTGCATGAAGTGATATTGATAGCGTGTGAATTTTGACCTTGGGGCTGCACCCTGAGGATGTAGGGAGAGCCTTTGCTGAGAGGCATGAGAGCACGCCGCCCTAAGTGCTCTGGTCAGAAATCCTCCTGGACAGAGTTAAGGGCATGTCAACCTGTGTCGTGGGAAGGGAGTTTCAGAAATACTCCCCCATTAATTTACCTCTCAAAAATCCAGCCATTCAGAGTCACTGAGACCTAAGGAACCAGAAATCAAAAGCCATAGGTTTTGTTTTTATGCTTCATGACAGATGTTGGCTGTAAACAAAATTAATTTCAGGTTGCTGGTGTTAGGAGAAGCAAGCATTAAAAAAAGTTCTGGGAGCAGATTCTGAGTGAAATTGCACCATGCCTTCGTTATTCAAAAGGAGGAATGTCATTTATATTGACTTTATTTACTGTGCCACCTTGATTGTTTTGTTTAATATATTTTTTATTACACTCTCAGAACTATCATAAAACTTTTTTTATACTTTCCTTGCTCACAAGCAAAGGGAACTTCTATTGGTTCTCAAGAATCTTAGCCACAGATGCTTCTGAATGGGCACACTGAGGAACTTAACCCCATAGCTGAGGAGTCCCACTATGACACAGGCCCAACCTACCTCAGAGGATTGATTGTTTGGGGGAGTAATGTGGAAGTTCTCTGAAATTTTTTAAAATAACATTGAAATGCAAATGTTTTCATTCATCAAAGAAATGAAGCTTTTCTTGGTGCTTATCATTGTACCAGGGAAGGAATGGTATAAAGTGCTAACTGCTCCCAGGAGGTGCTGGGTAAAATGACAATTGATCCACCAGGTACTGGAGTAGAGTGGTCCCTGCTCCCATGAGATCCTGGGGTCCAGTGGTGACCGCTCTGTAGAAGTCCTCAATCTAGACAAGGGCATGGTCTCAGCATGCAGAACTAGGTGCCAACGCAGGGTAAGGACAGAGCACCATAGAGCACATGAGTAGCCCCTCAGTCATACTTCAGAACCAAGGAAGGCTTTCTGGGAAGGGTGGCATCTGAGCCCTAAAAACTGGATGGAAAGTACTGGGCTTTGGGGACCTAGGAGGTAGAAAGTGCTGCTGGTGCTGGTGGTGACAGTGAGAGAGACACAAAAGGAAATAAAATAATTTCCCATCACTAGAGCAGAGCATGAAAGGGAGATTAACAAAAGACAAGGCTTAACAGAGGGGCTGTATCTAGCTCACAGAGGGAATGAGTCATAAACTATGTTAAAGCTTTGTTCAGAATCCTGACCGAGGGCAACTGAAAGCCAGAAAGGGTTTTGAGCAAGGTGATGACGTGGATGGATTTCCAACTTGATGACATCTTTCTGATGTCACTGTGGAAACATAGACTGGAGGGGAGCAAAGTTGGAAGGAGGGGGTCAAGTAATTGAAGCAAGAGATGAAAGTGGCCAAGACTGGTGTGGTGGCAAGGGGCTCAGAGAAGAGCAGAGAGAGCTGACAGGAACGTCTGAGTTACAGTCAGCAGGGCTTGAGGATGGACTGCATACACTGGGGGAAAGGAATCAAAAGCATGGGCAACTGAAAGGGTAGCACTGCCATTCCAGGGGACAGGAAAGAGGGGCTGGAGCAGATGAAGGGGTGAAGACACTCAGTCCGGTCAGAGGAGAGTGAGACTGACATTCCTAAAACACATCCAAATGGTGATGTCCGACAGACAGTTGGATCTTTCTAGAAACTCCTCCCTACTTCGGGAATAGAAGTCTGGAGCATACAGAGACCTTGTAAAAATGTTGTTGTTTATATATTAATTCAATAGAAGAAAGAATGAAGATGGGAGGGTTCAGTTATTTCTTTGGAAATGTGAGAATGTTCAGCCCAAAGCACGTATGAGAGAGTAACTCAACCCAATCAGATGAATAGAAGAGGCTGCACCTCTGAAAAGAGACTCGACCACTTAGCTAAGGTCACGTACCTTGTAGGAACTGACTGTCACACGGGGAGGAAATAATCCACCCTCTACAAGGTCCCCCATCAGAGTCACTCATCCTCTTGAATTCAGAAAAGTCCAGGTGAGAATTGAACCCAAAGTCAAGGAAGATGGGCCTTAGTGATTACCTGGTCCAACTCCCTCACTTTATAGGGGAGGGAACGAAGGCCCAGAAAGAGCAACCCACCTGCCCACAGCCACGACGCTTGTTGGTGGGACAGGTAAACCAGCAGCCAGCTTGGCTTGCCCTGACCTTTACACTCCAGCTGAAATCAACTTGACCCCCCAGCCCATATTCCATGGAAAACCCTATGCCACCCCTTGCCCCTGCAAGTGGTGAATTCCTATGGAACTTGCCTTTCTTCCAGTCACATCTGGCTTGATCTCCAGCATTTGCTTTGTTTCTCATTCTCCTCTCTCTCTCATGGCTCTTCCTTCGCCTTCTCCCCTTGGCACTGAGCCAAGGATGAGGGCACATCTTTCTTGATTTCTAGACTTTTACCCCCAGTCAAGTGATGCCATTCATGCAAGGTCACTCTGTGTTATAAAGTTTTCCTAGAATTTTGAAGTAACACAGAGGGACATCATATCATGTTATAATATCACATGTATTTTAAGTGAATAATCAACCTTTTAAAAAATAAAAGTCTTATATATACAATGGAATATTATTCAGCCATAAAAAACAAAGGAAATCTTGCCATTTGTAACAACATGGATCGATCTTGGGGGTCATTATGCTAAGTGAAATGTCAGACAGAGAAAGACAAATATGAAATGGTCTCACTTACAAGTCTGAAAAAAGAGCTCATAGATACAGAAAACAGATTGTTGGTTACCAGAGGTGGGGGCAGGAGTGGGTGAAATGAGTAAAGATAGTCAAAAGGTACAAACTTCCACTTATAAAATAATTAAGTCTTGGGGATGACTATAGCTAATAATACTATAGATGACTATGGTATGATGACTGTAGTTAATAATACTGTATCATTTATTTGAAAGTTGCTAAGAGAGTAGATCTTAAAAATTCTCATCACAAGAAAAAAAATTTCTGTAGCTGATGATGAACATTAATAAGACTTATTGTGATGATCATTTTGTAACATACACAAATATTGAATCATTATGTTATATACCTGAAATTAATATGATGTAATATGTCAAGTCTATCTCAACTTTTTGAAAAAATTCTCTGCCCTCTTCTGAAAACACAAACACCAACCCGCTACCATCTTAATTTCCATTTCTCAAGCTCTTGCCAGCTCCCTCCCCCTCGCCCTCTCCCTGCCCTCTCCCTTTTCCTAATCCCATACATCTCGATCCCTTGCCTTTCATCCCAAGGATTGACCAGAGTATATTACCACCTTAAGAAAACTCTGGAAGAAGATGCTAAAATACCAGTTTTTCCCACCCTACTTCACAAATCTGACCCTATGTTCTTTGCACTAAGCCAAGTACCTAGTCCATTTGACCTTGAGAAAGCGCCTCCCAAATCTCTCAGGCTGCCACCACCCCAGTCTTTCCTGGGAGGATCAGTCAGCTCCTCACTCACACAGCCATGCATGTGCCTTGAGGGCGCTGGACTGAGCCCATCACTGTGCTCTATTGTCTTGCAATTGCGTTCAGCCCTGCAGACTTGGCACAGCTTTCTTCACCCTTCAGCTCAGCACTGATTTATTTCATTTCTGCGAGCAATTTGTTCACTTTTAATTAGACCCAACTTAATTATTTTGTCAGTAAAATAAACCAAAACAATCTATGAGACAGCATTTAAGTGAAGTCACATTTCTACCTGGAAGGATATAAGAAATGAAATTACGCATTTCATTTTACTGCCTCTTACCAAACCAACCCAAAAGATTGCCCACATTGTCTTTTTGTTTCCTGAGATCTTTTGCCTTTCTTTAGGAAGGTACCTGGGAAAGCAGTCTTGGATTACAGGGAAGAAAATGGAAAAAGGTCCTTTTCAATGGAGAGCAAATATGTGAGTGCGTAAGTCAGTAACTCTCCAGGTTTGTTCTTTGGCAACCCTTACTTAGAATGACCTAGTTAAAGGGCCATATTTCCCTCCGCATGCCCAGAGTTTCTGATACAGTGGGTCTGAGTCAGAGGTAGATTTTATACCAAGGCAATCATAGAGATCATTAACACGAGAACTGAGTCCTGACCAGTGTGGCTCAGTTGGTTGGGCATCACAGGGGTTCAATCCCTGGTCAGAGCAAATGCCTACATTGTGAGTTTGGTCCTCGGTGGGGGCGTGTGCAAGAGACAACTAATTGATGTTTCTCTCCCTCCCTTCCCTTTTCTCTAAGAAAGAGAGAGTTGACATCTTACTTACACTGTGGGAAAATAACTGGCTGCTCTGTGAAGACTACATTGGAAAGGGAGCCAGGGAGGATGCAGAAACCAGTTCAAAGTCTAGTGCAGTAGTCCGAGACAAGAGGTGGCAGTATCTTTAGATTAGATTGAAAGCGGGAAATGCTGAGAAGCAGATGGGTTTAAAGACTATTTAGAAAGCTAAGTTAGATAGAACTTAAAAAATAGATTGGCTACAGCAAACGAAGGAGAAACCTGGAAGTGCCTAGGTCATTTGGGTAGATGGAGATGCTATTCATATACACGGGCACTACCGAAACCAAAGTGAATGTTGGACAGAATCTAAGAGGTTCCATGGAGATGGCTAGTTAGAACTGTGGTGGTTACTCTTGTCCAAAGCTCATGAGAGAGGTCTGAACTCCACATCCACCGAACGGGAGGTCAGCTTGCTGGGTAACCAGCGATGCCCTAAATGCTAATGAATTGGGGGAGTAATGAAGTACAACATGGTCGACTACAGAAATGTCTTCATGTCTGCTTAAAAAATACTTGTCCTTGAGAATCCATTGGAGTGAGGCTCTTAGGGCTGAGGAGCGAAGAGAAAAACCGATCAAGGATAAAATGCATTCACTCAAAAAGTAGAGCTAGAGGCTGAGTGTGGCGTGTTGATGATGCGTGAGTTTTGTGAAGACTTACCCTTTGCTCATTCCTCTCCCAGGAAGGATTTCATTTGTTGCATATTTTCACTATCGTCTACAGAACTGCATCCTTTGGTTAATTTTATTTAAGGTGATTGCTGTTCCTTTCTCCTCCTCCCCTCCCCTTTTACACTCATGTTCACTCCCATCAACCTCCAAAGGCAACAACCCCCATCTCACCCCGCGCAAGGGCCTAGATGCATTTCTTATTCAATATTTTTTCCTCTCTAGGGGAAGTCAGCATCTGGCATCCTAATTATAGGACACGTTTTGTTAGTCTGTGAATGAGGCGGATCACAGCTCTTTCTCTTCCCATCGGGAAGGACAGAGCACTTTCTGGTGCTTATGAGACTGGCCGCACACGCAGCTCTATGTAGACCCAGTCACCGAGAACCAGGTGAATGGAGGTTCAGAAGTTCCTCTGTCCCCCTGGCGTCTAGACTATCTGAAAACTTCACTGGAGAATAAGGTCTCTTCTTTGACCCTCCTTCCTTACAAAGGCCTCACTCCACCTTCCTGGGCAGGTCCCAGAACTGGAAACCTTAGTAAGGGGATTTCAAACTGTGATTTTTATATTCTGGCCTGCAACCAAATACATATCTTTGAATCTCTACTGCCACTAATTTAATAATATGTTGTGAGGATAAAAAGAAAAAAAGAAATGTTATCATATCAATTATGTTGACATATCTTAGGTTCAAAACATTAAAACAGGTGGAGGGGCAATAAATCTTGGATTCTAGTAAATACAGGTTTTCCTTAAAGGAAGTAGGAAGAAATGACAGATTCTAGAGAAGAATTATTCTGTTCCCCTCACTTCGTTTCTTCATCTGTAAAACAGGTATGGGTAAAATGGGCACAACATTTCGTAAAGTGGTAGTATAGCCATTTCTTCAAGCAAATCTAATCAAAATATGTGAAAAAGGTAAAATGAATATGCAATTGATGATAAGATTGTTTTAGTGCAAATCTTTCCTTGGTCTAGTAGACTGCTTATGGAATGGATAGGAATCTGGTTCACTGGGATTTTATTGAATTCAGGGCTGATGAAAACCTTTGGTCACCGTTGTTGTTTTGACACATCTGTAGGAAACAGACAGAAACTTGCTGAGCATGTTAGCAGCCTTCTGTGTATTAGTAGGCCAGCCTCGATTAAGGAAAATGACTGATGCTTTCTGAGCAATAGGTGATGGTTCCGAGCCTGGTCCTCAGCACAGCAAATAGAGATACAGCAGGTCTAGAACAAGGGTGTAATAACAGGCCAACAGTTTTGATTTTAACAAAAAATAAGTCTTGTCAGTACCCATGGGGAAAAAAACTGGTGTGTCAAATCCCTTAATTGTGGATATCAATGCTTTAGCACAAACCCAACGCTGACATTTTAGCTTTTAAAAAGCAAGCTGACAAAATATGCTGCATTGAATGAAATAAATTATATTCAGATATGGCAAAAATTAGAAAAAGGGGGTTCAAGAATGATTTTAATTTGAGCAAAACTGATATAATTGATTGATTATACTAACTTCGGATGGTTTCTTCTAAGGTGCTTATTGTTTGTTAACTAGGTGTCTAACAAGAAATCATTGTGTGTGTGTGCGCGTGTGAGTGAGAGAGAGAGAGAGAGAGAGAGAGATTGAGATTCACATATTTTGTTCTCAAGATAGAGTGTTTTAAAAACCACTGTGGTAAAGACCAAACTTTTTTAGATGCTAATTAATTCTAAGATCAGGATAGTGTACTACTTATCGAGAATCCAAGTGTAGATTAAATTTTATAGGGTTTTTCCCCATAGTCCTGACCAACTGATAGACTTTTTAGAGAACTCTATATCACAGGTGGCAAACACAGGGCCTGCGGCTGAATCCGGCCCTCCACCTTGTTTTATCTGGCCCAGCACCTTGTTTCTACCCAACAGCAGCGCTGAGCTCTCGCTTAACTGTTACGGAGTAGTTACATTGATGCAGTCCTAAAATAACATTCGGCCCTTTGAAGGCAACTTGAAGGCAACCGGGAGGCTGACGTAGCCCCCAGTGAAAATGAGTTTGACGCTCCTGCTCTGTATGAAGGGAAAATGATTTTTGAGTAACCACTTATTTCTGCTTTCTAGCCCCTCTTTGAGTCTTCTTTGGTTTTTAAAGCCAACGTGTTTACTCTGGCCACAGGAAGCTTGCAAATGTGATTTCTTCCTGGGATGCTCACTTACTTCCAGACATACATGTGCACACGTACACAACACATGCACATATACTGTATGTCAAACACACACATAAACATACAACACAGACAGATACACACATGCACATACACACAACGCCATCCAGTTACCTCTCCCTCATTCCCTGACCTCAGCTCAAGCCCCATCTCTTTGGGGACAAGGTCATACCCCTCTATAAGGCAAGCACATTGCACTCCATTCTCCTTTGTGGCACTTATCCTGGTTGGTGAATATACATTTATTTCTACTGGCATGTATTTAAAAATCTCTCAGTCTCACTAGAGTGCAAGCTCCAGGAGGAGAGGGGTGGGTGCGTAGGTTTTACTCACCAACTGTAAAACGAGGGTTCTTTCAATAGCTACTTGTTGATTCAATGACTGACTGATTGATTGACCCCTAGGAGTGAAAATGGAATTTCCTAATGATGGGGTTTATTAAGATTCATTAAAATGAAAAAGGAAGGGCCCTGGCTGGTATGGTACTTTGGATTGAGCGCCGGCCTGGGAACCAAAAGGTCACCAGTTTGATTCCCAGTCAGGGCATATGCCTGGGTTGTGGGCCAGGTCTCCAGTTTGGGGCATGTAAGAGGCAACCAATCAATGTCTCTCTCACACATTGATGTTTCTCTCCCTCTCTTTCTCTTTCCCTTTTCCTCTCTCTAAAAAAATAAATACTTAAAAAAAAAAAAAAGAAAAAGAAAGGAACTGGGGTTGATTGAAAAGCAGGATAAAGTTTGGAAGTAAGAACAGGATTTCTCAGCAATCTATAGTTAACCCAGTACATTAGGCTAATGGTCCACCAGGTAGGAATGTCCCCTCAGCCACCATCTAGGGGACATTCTGCACAGGGAAATGTTGGTGCTGGAGAGGATTGCCACTTCAAGCCAGAGTCATCTGATTGTGAACAAGCAAAACTAGAGTTTATTATTAGTGAGAGGTGCCACTGTGAGGAGAAAGCCTTTACAACTGGGAGGGGCTTGGAGAGTTTCTCCAGGCATGCCCCTCCCTTCCTGAAAGCAGTAATAAACCACACCTCAAATAAAAGGGTTACACAATCCCCCTGTGTTTCCTTTTCTACTTTTGGAAAGCAGTAATTTATTTGGAGGAAAGCAGGAGCGTGGACTAAGAAGCTGCCTTCCTGTCGCTGCTCTTGGCCCCTTGTGGCCTGTTCTTGTGCACTTGGGCCAGAGCAGCTCTGATCTGCTCACTTCCCTGCCTGGCCCTCTTCAGGATTCCTCCTACTCGAAGCTTAGGGAACAGCCTTCACAGGCCACCTGGCTCTGGTCTGTCTCTCTAGCCTCAGCCTTTGCCACTCTGTGTCCCCGACTTCTGTGTACTTGGTGGGACACTCCTGTGAACTCTCTCTTCCTAGAAACAGTGCTACCTGGAACAACCTTCCACAACTGCCCTACCTAGCTAACTCGTATGCATTTCTTTGGGTGACTGTGAAAATAAATACTCCTTTTTCCAGGAAGTCTTCCTGACTCCACTTCCTTGTGGTATGTGTGTCTGTGTATGTACACACATGCAAATATACACATTATTTTCTGAACCATTGGGATGTCTTGCTTCTTTACCCATACCTGCTTTAGCATGGATTTCCTAGGAACAAGAACATTTTCTTATATAACCACCATATAATTATTGAAATCAGGAAATTCAATGCCATTAAAATACCATTCCCTAATCTGCTTTTATATTCAAACCTTGCCCATTGTCCAATAATGTCCTTATACCTATTCTTACTTCTGCCTAGTTCAGGACCCAGTCCAGAATCACACATTACATGTAGTTGTCATCTCTTTTTAGTCTTTTTAAATTAGCAACAGTCCTCTGCCCTTCTTTGACCTTTTGACATTTAAGAAACATAAGCTGTTTTGTAGACTAGCCCCCAATTTGTACTTTTGCAGTGTTTCCTTGTGACTGCCACAGAGGTGGTGTCATGTCCTTCTCAGTACATCACATCAGGAGGCACCAGATGTCACGTCACCCCAGTCCTGGGGATGTTTGCTTTGATCTCTGGGGTAAGGCGGTACCTGCCAGGTTCTTCCAATACAAAGTGATTCTTTTTACCATTGTAATTAATAATTGGTGGGGAGATACTTTGAAATTATGGAAAAGTCCCATCAAATTCTCATCTACTAGTCTGGCATCCATTTTATATCTGCTTAATTTTTAAGGAAGCTTATTTTACGTTGTTAATAAAGAATATGATAAATGGGCTTTTTAAACCACCCACCTAAAATATCTGCATCTCCCATATCAGCCCAACTTCTTTATTTATGAAGATCTTATCACCCACAATTATGAGAAGTCCTATATGAATGGCACCAGCCAACGCAATATTTCTCATTTGCATTTTCAACTCTATTCACGAATTGTCTTTTCATTTTCTTTTCTTTTACAATAAAAAAAGAATCCATAAAAGTGACATATTTTTTATAATGAGAAAAAAGATATATATTATTTCTGGCTTGTCAAATGTCATAATACTGCTTTTGGTCATATTATGATGGGCATCTGTAATTGAATTTATTTTTTCATGCTTGCTATAAGGACTCACTTAAGACTCTGAATAGCTTCGTATAGCCTTGGAGTCTGTGGATTGAAAATCATTTGGATTGATTAAAGTCATGAGGAGAATTATGATAAGGGTCAGATCACATGGGCACCAGGAAGGGAAAATATTACCATTTAAACTAGAAGTGGGACTTTTTCTCCTTAAGCGAATCATATTTACAATGACAGAAGGGGTAGCTCATTGTACAATTAATAATAGCTGACATTCACTCATCCATTTATTCAAAAGAAAATCATCTTGCGAGCCTACTAGGATAGAAGCACCATTACATACAACTTGTAACTACAAAGGTTATCTTCGAATAATATCCTTTTGAGTCTTCAGGAAAGCTTTGGCTAAAAGGAACCTTGAGAACTTGCTTAGAGCTTTTCGTTGAAAGAGCTCAGAAACTGAAATATCCTGGATAAAGCATCATTCATCCACCATCTAGAGAAATCATCTGCTTGACAAGTCATCAGTTTCAGAAACCCCAAAACAGAGTGGAGAGAAAGAGGAGGACTCTCCTACCTCCAGCTCCAGACAACCAGGTGAGAAAAAGCCAGCTGGTGTTCCTGAAACCCCACACAACACATCCCAGTCACCTCAGGCCCTGATGTCCTAGAAAAGAACCCCTCTCGTCTGTCCCACCTATCACTGTCATTTGACATCCTGGCTACAAATGGGGTTCTCCAAAATATCAGTATCAGAAAATTTTAGAGCTGGAGACAACCTAAAGAATAAATACCTTTCCCTTTAAGACATATCTCAACATACTTTTACGTACTATCCAATTTGTTCCTCACAAAAAGCTTGTGCAGAAACTGAAGACCAGCCAGGTGAAGGAACAGTTCAGCCCTAGCAATGAACCAGAGCTAGAATTCTGACCTCTGAGGTCACAGCCCATCAGGCTGGTGGCCATAACTAGGTCATCAGAACCACGCCCCCTTAAATGCTTTCGTGGTACTTATCCCTGTATTAGTTGTGTATTATTTATATGATTACTTGCTCAATGTCTCTCACCCTAGAACAAACATGGATGATGGAAATTGAACATACTTTCCTCACGTTATATCCCAGAATCTTCCTTGGGTGGATGGGTGGACAAAGGGATGAGTCAATATACCACTGATGTGTATTTCTTCTGACCATAGCAACTCCTCGTGTCTGTTTCCAGACGGTAGCTTGCTGTGGGAAATGGCCCTCTCGGTGGACTCGTCTTGGCACCGGTGGCAATGGCGATTCAGAGATGACCACCTCCAGCATCCATCAGAAGCCACACCGCTGCTGTCCCCAGAGAAGGGGAGGCAGAGCTACAACCTGACGCAGCAACGGGTCGTGTTCCCCAACAATGACACGTTCCACCAGGACTGGGCAAAGGTCTCCAGGAGATACTCTGGCAACAGAATCTGCACGACCAAGTACACCCTCCTCACCTTCCTGCCCCAGAATCTCTTGGAGCAGTTTCACAGGTACACATGCACCTAGCCAAGCACACCTCACTGTAACCAAATATCTGCCACTCAGAGAATCTCAGCGATGTGCACTATGGGCCCCCTTTTCTTTAGTATCCAAATGCACATACACTGAGAAGCCCTGTCATTCATTCAGTAAATGTTTGTAAACATTCTACTCTGTGTTAGGCCATGTGTTGACTTCTAGAAATACATGAGGAAGAAACAAGAGAAGCTGTCCTAAGCATATTCTCCAGCAAAAGAGATATTAATTTTACAAATTACATAAATCGGTGTAAAATTATAACCCAGGTAGGTATTTTCAAGGAGAGATATATTGTGCTTTTAGAACAAGAGGGAAATCTGGCCTGCTTAAGAAAAACAGAGAAGACTTCCAGGAGGAACTGACGATTGGAGTATGATCAGAAAGAAGGGAATGCGTCAACAAAGTGAAAGAGGCAGAGAGAAGTCAGGGTAGGGAGCCGGGAAAATGTTTCTACAGGTGGATCTCCATGTGCAAAAGCACTGTGGCAAGGACAAGCAAGATGCACCTGGAAAACTAGAAAATGCAAGCCACCCTTTCAAGATAATATATGCAAAATTGCCTTTTAATTATAAAGCAAAACATGTACTTAGATATCAGCCTAAATTTTGTAATTATTATTATAAAATACCACTTGCTGAGCAACTACCATGCTCCCGAGCCTTTCAATGTATACATAAATATGACCCATGTACTATCCCCAAGGGCCCTTTAAAGTAGGCAACACTATTCCCATTTTACACAAGATAGAACACGCTCAGAAAGGTCACACAACAAGTAAACAGTAGGAACTCAGTCTGAATCTAGATAGATTTGGCTTCAAACCCCTTTCCATGATGTTCGAGGTGATGCTGAAAAAGAATGTCATTTTAGTTGGAGAAGGGTCAAGAGTCGGGAAGGAATAGTGTGGAGAGTGTAGTTTTCTTCTCCATGATGCTCACTCACACCTTGCTTGCCCCTTGCAGGTGGGCTAACCTCTACTTCCTGTTCCTGGTGATTCTGAACTGGATGCCCACCATGGAGGTTTTCCACAGGGAAATCACCATGTTTCCACTGGCCACCGTGCTGTTCATCATCATGGTCAAGGACGGCGTGGAGGACTTCAAGAGATACTGCTTTGATAGAGAGATAAACTGCTCCCACATCCAGATATATGAAAGGTAAGGGGAATCGTTCTCCTGTGTTCTCCCTTGCAAATCAATTATGCAAACTCATCAGCACTTTCAAAAGACTGGTCTCTCTTCTCACGTATCTTCTTAAGTTCACATAATTCAGTGATACTCAGAAGGGCAATTTTTCCCCGCAGGGGACATTTGACAATGTCTGGAGACATTTGTGTTGCCATTTTGGGAAGGAGGCTGCTACTGGTGTCTATCTAATGGGCAAAGGCCAAGGATAATGCTAAATAAACATCTTACAATATATGGGACAGCCCCTCACAACAAAGTTATTATCTAACCCAAAATGTCAATTGTGCTGAGACTTAGAAAACTTAATTTAACTTGTGTAAACACTCATATAATTAAACACAAGGCTGTTATATCATTAAGAGTAGGGCTAAGAACTCTAGCGTTGACTGGGTCATCTCAGGAAGCCAAGTTTAGGAGATCTTTGGAGGGCAACAGGCAATGTCTCCCAAACAAGAAAATGAGTACCATTTTTCAAGCATCTGAGCCTCTTGATTAAAAATCCTTGCTTTTAGAACTTAACCAGGTAGGTTTTAGGACCCAGAGTTGGCACACCTGTTCCCAGCTGCTGAGGGTGGATAAGAAAGATACCTAGGGGTGACGTCTGCATTCCAGAAGGTGGAGTCTCAGCAGGTAGGAGGAAGTGGCCTGGCAAGTGCACACCTGTTCTTTGCAAACTCTTTCCTTGTTAGATTTCTCCCTGAGTGTTTGTACACTGGCTTTTTATTTTTAATTTGCCTTTAAAAAGGAGGCAGAAGGTTCCAGCAGAGAAGGGAAGTAAAAGATGTCAGAGGCATGACTCGCTGGTTGCAGAAAAATGGAGCTGAACAGGGTAAAACCTCTTCTACATGGAACTCACAAGCAATCCTATGAGAATTAAAGAGACGGGATTGAGCAAAGATGAGACAGGAAGGGAGGAAAAGGCGGAAGAAGAAAGAAGACAAGAAACGGGTGGTGGTCTCCAGCCTGCCCTTTGAAGGGCGGTCCCACAAAGAGAACCCCAACCGGCACTACTGTGGGAATCAGATTAAGACCAGCAAGTACACCGTGCTGTCCTTCATGCCCAAGAACATCTTTGAGCAGCTGCACCGGTTTGCCAATATCTATTTTGTGGCCATTGCGGTTCTGAACTTTGTCCCCGTTGTCAATGCTTTCCAGCCTGAAGTGAACCTGATCCCCATCTCTATCATCCTGGGGGTCACCGCCATCAAGGACGCCTGGGAAGACCTCCGGAGGTACAAATCCGATAAGGTGATCAATAACAGAGAGTGCCTCGTCTACAGCAGGTAAAGCGCAACAGTTCAGCTCACCTTGTGGGCCCAGCTCTGCTCTCTGTGGGTGCTACCCCTGCAGCTGCTGTGTAGAGAAGGGATGAGGAGGGAGAGAACATTATTTTACCTCAGTGAAGCTGTTCAGTTCCTCTCAGTGAAGACTATGGTCTGAAACCAAAAGAGCAGAAAACAGAACAATAGAGGCTTGACTCAGATATTTATTAAAATTAGGAGGTCTTTCTTATATGGCATTTTCTTTGCTGTTTCAAACATGTTTAGTATTTAAGAATCTCGCATAAATGCTCAAGTGTCCTTCATCCTGTGTGGTCATGAGCGCATTGGAGCATGTCTGGACACCCTCCAGGGCAAGAGGCATCGCTGTTTCTTGGGGGAGCTACTAGCCAAGAGTCGTATTAGGAGAAGCAGCATCAGAGGCTCAACACCTGGGTTAAACACTGTCTCTGTCACTAGAGAAGTACGTGACCTTAGGCGACTCACTCAATCTCTCTCAGCCTCATGTCATCGTTCATAAAACCGAACACTTCCTGGGGTGGTCATGATAATTGAACAAGATAATCCTTGGAAAGTGCTTAGCACGATACCCAGCATGTAATGAACGCTCAATACGTAAGCTGTGGTGGCTTTATTTTTAGAATGTAAAACTCCTATTTGCTCTGTCATCAAGCCTGCCCTTCAGCTTCCTCTCTGACGTTGTCCCAACCAAAGTAAAAGCTGCACACCACCTGTCTTGCCACATTTTTGTTATTTTATACGTGTCATTGTTTTAGAAATGTTCCATCAAGCACTTGACCAGTCTCAGCTGTTAGGGAAAGGACATGTTCTTGGTCCGGAAGGGAAGAAAGTAAAGTTATCGTGTGTCTCAACTTTGTGGCAGCTCGCGTGGGCTAAAAGGAAGCAAGGCTGCCAAGCCGGGCCTCAGGGACAGGCTGCCTGACTGAGTGCTCTCTGGGTCAGCAACAGATGCTTAGATGATGGACTCAGTAGTAGGTGAGGGTGTGACGTCTTGGTGAATCAGGGAAATGTCTGTCTCGTTCAGGGAGCACTGTCTGGCTCATGTTTTTCCCTCTGACTTTGTCGACCATAATTCAGCATAAGTTCCGCAGTGGCTCTGGTCATCCTTGCTTCAAGGTGAGTGCACTACAGCTGTAGGAGCAGGGATTGTGTCCTCTAGGGAAGGGTCCCCTTCCTCGTGGAGGGGAAGACAACCCATTTGGAGTTGGCTGGCAAGAGGGTT
Source organism: Macrotus californicus (assembly GCA_007922815.1). Classification (NCBI taxonomy): domain Eukaryota; kingdom Metazoa; phylum Chordata; class Mammalia; order Chiroptera; family Phyllostomidae; genus Macrotus; species Macrotus californicus. The sequence goes on along the minus strand of VMDR010000796.1, from coordinate 81,089 downwards.
GCTGAGCCACACTCCATTTGGAAAGTTGTCACCAGGAAAGCTTCTCATGCAGGTGACTTATTTGACTTATTTTGTCTCACCCCAAGAAAGGCTCCATATTCTCTGTCAGCTTCAGATGAGCTTCAGGCCTCCATGCTGGCAGGACCACACCCACATCTAAGAAGTTGAATCACAAGGCTGTAGTTTGGGTTTGTGGTTGTTTTCTCAGCTTGGCCTGATTATCTTGAATGTTGTTGGCACAGCCTAGAGCTGAGGTTTAGTCACCGCTCACCTGTGAATAAGGAATGATAAAGAGAGAGGGACTAACTGTGGGGGTCAGACACCTTTCTTTGAAGACATGGGTTTTGTAGAAAGCATAGCTTTTCTTCTGTCACTGACCCACCCATCACTTTTTGTTTCCACCTTTCTTCTTCCCTGTTATTTTCTTTCTTCCCCCCACCCACCTTCAGAGAAGCTAGTGAGCCAAGAAGCTGGCTCCTGGGAAAGAATGCATGTGGACCTCAACTAGCCTGGTCCTGTTCTCCCTGCCCTGCCAGAAATCTTCTGTCTGAAGCATCCCAGAATAATGGGCCTGTTCTTTAGGATAATTTCAGGGTTGATCAGACCACAGGCTGGCCTGTGCAGGCTACTGGCCCAATGGAGACTGGACTGCTCTAGTTCTTTCCTCAGAATAACTTCCAGGACAGCAGAAAACCAAGGTGGTAACAAACAATCCTAGCAAGAAGAGGCATAGTCCACCGGCTCACTGGCAGGGACGGACATTCAGGGTTTTGAGGCAAAGTGTATTTAGAGGAAAAATAGGAACCAAGAGCTGTCTCTGAGAAAAAGACATCCGTGGCAAATATATATATACTGGCCTCCTGCCCCACGGCCCATGAAGGAGTAAGAAAAAATACCCAGTAAAGAAACCTATTCATCATTGATTCACTCAGGGTTGCTGCAAACTTACTGAACCTTGGAGATATTTGCTAGTATTTATTACTTTTTCCAGGAGAGCCAAATAATTGACTACAGGGGCTGGAAGGTAATTTTGAATAAAATGGACTGGCTACAAGCAGGAAAGCCATATTTTGTGTGTGTGTACTTACACATGGCAACTGGCACTTGGCATCAGCATTAGGATGCAGCAAAGAGTGGTGGTGACCGTGGCAAAGTGAAGGGCAGGCATCCATCTCAGGAGGCAGAGGTGGCCGTTCAGCTGTAGCTGGTTACCACGTGGGACATATGGGGTGGGGCAAAAGTAGGTTTATAGTTGTGAGTACACAAAGCAAAGTTCATTCTTGTATTTCTTAATGACTGTGTTATTTTCCCTACAGACGAGTATAAACCTACTTTTGCCCCGTGCTATACAGGCCTGGTGTTGCTGGATTGCCTGCGTTTTATTAGGGAAGCTAGGATTAATATATTTTATTTGAAATAACCTGATCTTTAAATGTTGGTGACTGATTTTTTTTTCAAATACTTCAGACCCATTTTATTTGACATAAAGTTACGTTGCCTGTGAGCCCCCTACTTTGCAGCCTTTGCTTTATGGTATCCTAGGAATTGGAAGTCTCTGCAAAAGAATAATTAGATTCTTCTTTTTGAGATTTATCTTCTTGGAAGGAACCTCTCAACCCCTTTGGGCAGAGGCGGGGTGCGGTCTAGAAGTGAGAATGCAGGTCTAGGAGCCAGGAGGCCTCTCTTCCAGGCCCAGATCCGCAGCTCACTGCTAATGCAGTCGACTCCTGAACAGCATGGCTTTGGACTGCACAGAAATCCATGCATGAATGGAACCGTGCAGCTCAGACCTGTGTCGTTGATGTAAAAACTTAGAGAAGTCATGTAAATCTCTGGGTCTCGTTTACGTTTTTGCAACACTCTGGAGTCAGACTAGATCTTGTGCTGGAGATGCAATGTGAAAGGACAGAACCCACAGCCAAATAAATTTGGGAAAAGGTGCAACAGTGCTCATTAACGCAATAAAGTTCCGAGAGACCCTCGGTAAGTAACCTAACCAACTTAGTTTAACTCAGTTGTGTCCACTGAGAAGTCTTCTGCTCAGAGCAGCAGAAAGCTCAACTCAAACTAGTTTAAACACCAAAGAGACTTCTTGGTTTAAGTCACTACAAACATGCTGAGGTGGGCAGGTGATGAGGCATGGTTCAGTCTGCATCCTAGACCTAGCACTTAGCTGTCCTTTTCATTCAGTCCCCCTTTGTGTCTTCTTTATCTTCAGGCATACTTTCCTCATGGTAATAAGATGGCTGCAGCAGCTCCAGCCATCACCTCTACATGTGATAATTCACAAAGGGAGAAAGAAAAGCACTCTAGAAGCACTCTTGGAAGGTCAAGTCCCTCCTCACACCTCAGTTACCACAGTAACCACAGTGGGTCACATGCCCGTTCTTGACACAATCCCTGTGAACAGGAGATAGGATTATGCTAAGTAGGTTATACCTGAGCCAGAGATTCCCACATGTAGTCTGCTTCCCTGAAAGCACATGAGCTACCCAGAAAAGATAAACAAATGAAGAGAGAGAAAGAGAGATTTTCTGAGAGAAGGGTGAGCAGATGGAGGCCACCTCCAGGTTCTCAAAATTATCACCTGAAAGAATATTTGAGTTTAGACTCTTTATAAATTGTTTTCCACATGTTAACAGGTAGGAACATACATAGTTTGGGGCATTCTGTACTGTGTATTCCTAAAGTCCTTCAAACTCTGGAGCGAATCAATTCTATGAAAAACTCCAGGATAGGACGCTGGGAAATGCTAGATTGTGTTAGTTATGTTAACTGATGGATGCTCAATGGCACTTCCTTTTGTCAAATATCGATGATACATAACAGGACGTCAGACAAAGAATACAAGATCTGAGAGGATAATTTTTTTCTGAGAAGCAACATAATAGTTTATATCTCAATCTCTAGCTCTATCCATTTTGTTTCAGATGCACACATATGAGAAACTGATGTCCTTTTTTAGGTTGTTTTCATTTTTGTGCAGTTGAATACAAGGGCCCTTCGCATTTACTCAACCTAATCCCATGCATCATCCAGCCTAGACGTGTTTTGACTGTGAGGGAATCTTTTTGCAAACACCAGAAGCCTTGTTAACAGACTTACAATCCTGTTAGAGCATTTTCTTTTAATACAGCAACTGTGCTTGTGGTCTAAAGGTGACCCATTAATCAGATTTATGGAATGACTTCAAGGAGAGATTAGCTTCAGAATTGTATTAGCTCTGTTTCTCCCAGGGCTCAGTTTAATGAATCTAGAAAAAAATGCCCAGGAAGAGAATTTTTTCATCCAGCTTAGTAAATTTTTATTTGTATTCAGAAAAGAGGCAATAAGGAAGCAACAGTGGGAACGAAGAGAATCCGGGCCGATTTTTGTATTTTGTATATTGTCACGTAGCAAAAGTTCTTAAAGGGCCAGACACTCCCTTATTCATCTGTTTAGCAAATATTAATTCAGGACCGAGTACGTTTGCACTGCCATGGGCCCGGTGTGCCCTCGAGGGGCTCCCAGTGGTCCAGGGGTCAGGAGGAATTTGTGAACAGCTACAGTTGGCCGTGTGCTTTGGTAGCCCATGTACAAAGGGCCACTGTCACGCAGAGGATATGATGAGTCATCTGCATGTGAGAAATTTCAAGGCTGAGGGAAGCCCCAAAAGGGTGACATGTCAGGAGGCCTTGAAGGGTGTGCAGCACTTAGCCAGGCAGAGGGGGAGGGAGCACCTGTCAGCTCACAGCCTGTTCACATGTCACCTAAAGATTGTGCCATGTGGCTTTATACTGTCCAAAGGACCATGGTCAAAAAGGGTCAGAAACTGAGAAGAATGACTTAGATGAGAAACTCTTAAATTCTGACTTTTACCGAGACTTGGGAACTGTCTTTCCTGCAAAGTCAGGCAGCTTCCGTAACATAAAAATAACTGCAGGTGCTGCAGGCGAGGGGCCAGTCTTCTGACCACATGGCCCTGAGGACTGGTTTCCTGCTGGAGAAGAGAGGCGCCTGGCCTGCAGCCTGTTGTGTTGGTATAGCAGTTGCCTTTGGTGCCAGGGCCTCCATCGGAAAGCCTGAGACTGAGGACACCAGAGGTCCTGATTCCGGTTTGTTGCTAATTAACCACATGACCTGAACAAAGCCGCTTAAGCAGTTGGGGCCCCACGTGTCTCTTCTTCAAGTGGTGATCACAGTCTATGGTGTATTTTATTAAAAGGTGTACAGATGACAAGCAAGAGGGCTTGAAAATAGCACAGCTGTAGAAATGAAGAACGCAGTGCAATGCAATGCGAAAGGATGATGGGTAAAGCAGTCTCAACAAGGACATTTAAAATGTGACATCTTACTGGATGCTTGGCATCAAGGACTTTGACATCAGACCTAGGATTATAGCAGAACTGCCACTTACTAAATGTGTAGACATATGGGATTGCTTGATCCCTTGAGCCTCCATTTCAACATCTGTATAATGGGGACAATACTAGCACCTCTCTGGTGGCTTGAATGAGATAATCCTTATAAACCATTTAACTCAGTGTCCACACCATACCTATTAGCACTAGGTAATTTTTAAAAAATTTTTCCAGGCACTTCCAACTCTAATTTTATCAATGGTAGTCCCGGTCTGAGCCTTCATTTTTCTTGCTACAGTCCCCACACATACAAGGGAGGAATTGCTTATTTTGTTAGGAAAAAGCAAGGACAGTCAGAGTCGCATTTACCAGTGCGCAGAGTTCCAGTGTTCTAAAAGCAAAAACCTGTGCTCTGCTCTCGCATTTCTCATCTATTCCAAGGACAGAATTTAAAACCAGAATTCGGGAAATCCCACTGGAGCCCAGATCTCTTCTCCTCCCAGCCCCCTGCCCTCGCTATACACCACAACTGAGCACACTCACACCGAGATTCAGATTCAGGCAAGGGATGCGGGTGGCCTCATCCAGCCCCAAGCCTAAGCCACTTTGTTCAACCCAACTTCTAACATAGAGTGTGCGTTAGAGTATCGTCCTTGTGCAGCTATTTGAACCCCAGGCTGCTATTATTTCTTCTGCATCACAGCTCTCCAGGAAACCCAAAGGAGATGCGATGATGGACAGGGCAGAATTTAGGGTTTGCCAGGGCCATTCTAACATCTAAATATGACCATACATTCATTGGCACCCTAAAATTACATCCTGGGTTGCTGCAGGCATTAGATGAGTTAATGCATGTAAAATGCGTATAGTACAGTGCCCGGCATTGAGCAGCACTCAGAAAATGTTAGCTAGCATATCACTGAGGAGACTTCCCTGACCTTGATAGCCAGAAATCACCATGCGCTTGACTCAAGGGGAGTAAGAAAGACCATTGGTGAGGGTTTGGAACCACAGGAGAGAAAACCAATTCTTTACCATAGAACTGGACTGCAAGCTGTAATGATATAGCAAAATGGGCCTGGGGGAAGAATCTGAAAAATGCAGACAACAAAGCGACATCAGTGTCGTTTGAAGCATGACGGTGGGAAGCAGCACTGGCTGGAGACCGGAGACCAGTGGACCATCGCATCCATCCCACAGGCCTTTGGTCTGCATTTGGCACCAGGTAAACTAGGTTCCTCTTAGAAGCATTAATTTTGCCAGTGCCATGCTCCGCCCACTGCCTCGCCCTGTGCTCGCACAAGGCCGTAAACCATTTGGGCCAATTCAGCTTGTCACTTCAGGATAGGATGCCTTGGGTCTTCCCTGAAACTCAGTGGGTGGAAGAGTCATGAAACAAGAATTCAAGTGTCACCAAAGCTCTGCACTTGTGTCAACAGGCCTGATTTGTATTTTAGCGGGTAAGGATTTACAGCTTCCGTGTTGCCATTAAGGAGTTCACAATTTCCAACAGCGAGGTGGCTGTCGTCCACTCCGCCTCCTTGATGCCTGTGACACCAGCTTCTGACACTTCATCTGCTTTGTGGCTCACTCCCAGACAGAACCAGGAGACCACAACGACCCACGAAGCTCTTATGCTGTCACTCGTACATCCTGGTAGACACACCTATGTGACCTTACTAAGTTAGATCAGCTTTCCAGGCCTAGGTTTTTCATCTGTGAAATAGAGGTAATGGCAACAACAAAAGCTGTTTCATTGTTGGATAGCTGAGTGGTCATATAGGTTAAGTGCTGGATTCATTGCAGGCACTCAAGATATATAAGCTTATTATATTTATTCAATTAGATTAGATTATGGACTATATGATATACATTTTTTGTATTATGTTATTGTAAATCACATTGTCATATATTATCATCATTGGAAGTTTCCACTGCTGAGTCCCTAATGAGAAGAGATAGACTGGTTGTTAAAATAGCTAATGGTTAGCAAAGCTCCTTTTCTGCTGCCTCGTGTTCAAGACAAATCTTTTCTTATGCTATTGTCTAGGAATTTTATAGTTTGCATTTTACGCTTATGTCTGTGATCCATTTTGAGTTAATTTTTTAGAAGGGTATAAGGTCTGTGTCTACATTTTTTTTGCATATAAATGTTCAGTTCCAGCGCCTTTTGTTGAGAAGACTATCTTTCTCCACTGTATTGCCTTTGCTCCTCTGTCAGAGATCGGTTGACTCTATTTTTTTTTTAAGATTTTATTCATTTATTTTTAGAGAGAGGGGAAAGAAGGGAGAAAGAGAGGGAGAGAAACATCAGTGTGTGGTTGCCTCTTGTGTCCTTCCTACTGGGGACATGGCCCACAAACCAGGCATGAGCCCAGACTGGGAATCGAACCAGGAACCCTTTGGTTCGCAGGTCAGCGCTCAATCCACTGAGCCACACCAGCCAGGGCTTGGTTGACTCTATTTATGTAGGTTTGTTTTTTGGCTCTCTGTTTCATTCCATTGATCTATTTGTCTGTCTGCTCTTTTGCCAGTACCATACTGCCTTGATTATTGTAGCCAGATAGTGTCAGCCCTCCCACTTGGCTCTTCTCCTTCAATGTTGCATTGACTGTCCTGGGTTTCTTGCCTCTCCATGTAAACTTTAGAATCAGCTCGTCCGTGTCCACAAAAGAACTCGCTGGGCAGTCCTGATTTTAAGGGTACACTTTACGGGAGTTTGTCCCAGCCAGCACCCAGAGCCCTAAGTCTTTGGTCTGCTGAGTTCAGGTCGCTCTTTTCTGGGCTTGGAGAAAAAGTTCGGATTTTTGGAGTTTCTCTTGTTTGTCCATTGTGTGCCTGGGCCCAAGCCAGAAAATGTAATCATGGGTATGACATGGGGGTCCCAAAAGCATAAAGAACAACATGCTGGCGCTGGCCTTGCAGTGCTTAGCCTTCACCAAAACACTAACAGCCATCCTCATCCTCCTCATCGTACAAGAAGCTTGTATTATTTATTTATTTATTTGTTTGTTTTTAGAGAGAGGAGAAGGGAGGGAGAAAGAGAGGGAGTGAAACATCGATGTGTGTTGCCTCTAGCATACCCCCATACTGGGTACCTGGCCTGCAACCCAGGCATGTGCCCTGACTGAGAATCGAACCGACGATGCTTTGGTTCACTGGCCCATGCTCAATCCACTGAGCCACACTAGACAGGAAGAAGCTTGTGTTTATCGAGCACTAGGGACAAAGCCCTGAGCTCAGTACTCTACCTGTGTCGTGTCGCCAGTCCTCTGAGGCAAGTGCATGGATTACCTTCAGTTGAAAAAAGCAAAGGCACCGAGAGGTTAAGTAACTTGCCCGAGATCACACAGCGGGTGAGTGGAGAAGCTGGGCTTCAAGCCTGCTCTTAATCCCTGTACTGCACTCATTCTCACTGACTCACCCCTTCACCCTGGGGTAGCAACACTGCCCATTCTGGACTTGACATTCAAGCTTCCTGAAGGACAGCCCAGGTCAGCACATCATCCTATGTTGACTAAAAGTCCCACAGACAGCTAATCCTCCTGATAAAGTCCCTTTACTCCAGTTCCTTGAAACCCTTTTCATAAAACCCACATACTTGAGAAATGAAGCCTTAAGCATCCTCTCCTTCTTCACCCCCTCCCCTTTTACCTGCTTCCCTACAGCATCCAGTTGGTTACAAATCTCTCTTGCTGTTTATTTACCACTTAATAAGCTCTATTGCCTCTCGGAAAGCCATTTAATGTGACCCCACTTAATTTCTCCTGGAGGCAGAATCTGCCAGATGGAGTCTTCATCCCAAGCCATGTTGATTTGTCTTATTTTTTAAACATCAGTGAACATTCCGTGTAACTAAAACAGCAGTCAGTCCCCAGGTGTGGGCTCACTGAGCAGGGAGGTGATCCAGAGTGTGTGGACGTGTCCAGCTGGGCCAGCTGTTCCACACGGGCTGGGTTAACAAGGGAATGACTTCCTCAGGTGGCTGGAGCCAGCAGCTGGCTGTGTCAGGGTGTCACTCAGGAGCTTGCAGCTTTTCCGCGTCAGCTGCATTCAGCCACTCATCACGTCCTCTGGCTGGCCCCATCCTCACCTTTTCTACAGTCACGCTCCTGACGGTTGAAAAGACAAAGTGGACCCTGAGGATCGGGAGACCAGCACAGAGTGGCCCCATGCTAGAGGCAGTGTTCCTGATGTCTCCTTTCCTTTATCCCTAAAATTCCTACAAAATTTGACTCTAATTTCATGACATAACATAATTGGGTTAATATAAATATTATTCTTTAAATTATGTGCCAGCTAATTTACTCAACAATATTCCCTACACTGCCCCCTGAAAAAAGCACATTTTTTTTTAAGAACCAGCATGCCCCAAATCACGTTGGTTTCATACCTTCATTACTCACACACAGGACAGGCCATGTGCCTGGAGGTAGGCACGCCTCTGTTGGGGAAGCACAGCCTGAAGGTGGGCCTGCCCAGCTTGGGGAGGTAAGCCTACAGCAGGACTGAGAATGTTCCTTCACCACCGTGTACCGCCCTAAGGAAGAGCAGTTTACATCTAAGGAAAGACTGAGACTGATCTGACTTACAGCTTCTAGGGTGGCTCCATTTAGGTGTGGTACCTGTCATTTTGGCCACAAGTGACAAGACAACACTCCAGCCCACCTCACACAGGTGACTATTCATAAAAATGTGTACCATGAACTCATCTCCATAACCTTCCATCTTCCGTCACCTTAATAACCCACATCCCATAATAAGCAGTGCAGTCCTTGGTAAGAGGGGAGAAGAATGAGGATCAGTGTCCATTGGTGGAGGTGAACTAGCCTTGCCGTTAAGCCTGCATCTGCTGCACACCCAGGTAGCATTTGCAAACCTGACCTGCGTGCTCTGAAAGTGCTGGTAGTCAGGAGGCTGCTCCGAGTCAGACGCGTTCTCGTGAAATCCCATCTCAGATACCAGATGGAATGCTGGGACAATAGCAATCCGCGGAGACCCGCCATCCCCAAAGGCATTATCCAATAGGACACAGGTGTCAAAGAGGGTGGGTGGGGAAGAAGGTAGACAAGTTGAATGATAATTCTTTGTTCCTTGGAGCAATTTCGCTGTTAATACTTAAGAATGCTTTTTATTTTTTAATTATTTTATTGTTGTTCAATTATAGTTGTCTACATTTTCCCCCCACCGCACCACCCCCCCACACACCAGAAAGAATGCTTTTTAAAAGCCCACTGTCAAAAAGGGTTGGGGGCAAAGCAATAGACAAAGCCATCACCCATTACCCTGTAAGATTTCTTTTCGCATAGAAGTGCGGGCCATTCCAATTCCTTTCAGCAGTGCTCCCTTTAAACTGCTCCGAAGAAAGACCCCTCTTTCCCTGAATCCTTCCCTCAGTGAATTATTTGACAGCAAGCTTGACCTCCCGATGGAGGCGCATCCATCCTAAATACATCCATAAACTGATACATGCACTTCTGAAATCACGCCGAGAAACAGTCTGGGGTGACTGTTCCTCTTCTTCATGTGGAAGAAAAGGGACGTGGGGCAGAGAGGAAGCATGTAAGAAGCTGAAGAATGCTTAAACAGCCGTGACGTGCTTTCCCATGAAAGGAATTATTACCAAAACGCTGCACGGAGTGATGTTGCCCGTGGACGGATCCAACCAGAACACTGAGCTCCCAGAGCCTCAGGCACTTCTGCGGAGCTCTGCGGGTCTTGAAGGTCGGAAGGCTGCTCTGCGGCACTGAGGGTCCCGATCTCTGTGTAGACGCTGAGATCTCCCCTCGGCTTCCAAAGGGAAGCACATTCATTTCAGGGACTGTGAGAGATTCCTCTGTGAGTGTCTTTTATGACAAGGAAAATAGGGTCCTAGGAGGACTTGCTTGGGGTTCTGCAGAGGGCCCCAAAGCAGGGAGGTAGACAACAAGCCCCTCAGGGATGTTTGTTAAGTCAAAGGAGAAATGGGACATTCCAGTCATTTCTCTCTCTCTGGAAGAGTAGGTTTGACATGCCCGGGGCAGCCTGGATTCCAGGAGAAACAGAAGCAATAACACACCCAGAGGCACTCAGCATCAGTAGAGAAAAACAGCAAAGGAGAGCCTGCCTCTCCAGGCCTGGCAGGGCTCGGAGGCCTCCAGCTGCAAGCCAGCTGAGCTCCATCAAAAAGACCCCATGTGGACTATTAGTTTGTTTCCAACTCTCACATTTAAAGAGGGACATTTCTAAATGCCACCCAAGACAGAAGAGCCCACACCCCCAGGGCAGATCTTGAAACTGTGTCACACAAGAACAATGGCTAGGCACTTGGAAAGTTAAATTCAACTTGACATACCCAAAAGACTTCCTGGGGCACCTGATGAATGCCTTAAATTATTTTTCAAATGGTAGAAGATAGGATGGATTTAATTACCTGGGAGAGCAGAGCTAGCTCCATGTTTGGCTAAGGAGAAGGAAGACTTTTTGAAATAAGAGCTCCTTGAAGTACAATACATAGCCTTGGGAAGCAGCAAGTCCTTTGGCCAGTGGTGGACACGCTGAGGCTGCCATATGGCAGGAGAGGAGGGAGGCCATCCAAGCAGTAAAAACTGGGATTTGGTATCCACTGGCCCCGGGCTCAGGTTCCAGCTCCGTTTTTTTGTAAGACCTTGGGAAATTGTTCTTAGATCCTCAATTTCCTCATTTGTACAATGGGTACAACAGTATCTACTCCAGTGGGTTATTATGTAAGTAGATGAAGTGTAATTAATTAACACCTGAATTTGGCACAGTAGAAATGGTAAGTTTGCCTTTATCGCTGCCACTGTTATTATCTGAGCTTAATGAATTGGATGGGAAGAGAAAGTATTTAATATCCCTAGGTTTCTTTAGTCCTCTGACTCTGTGATCCCTGTGGGTTCCACCCAAGTTCCTGGTGCCGTTCTCCTAATTCCCTGATGGCCCTGAGTTTTCTATTTCAGAACTACTCAGCTCTTCTCAGACAATGGCCCATACCATCACCTTTCCTTCAGGCGCTTTCTGCCTGTAATCAGAAACAGTCTTCCCTATACCCCAGTTTCTTGTGACCCCACTTTCTACCGTGATAACTGGCTATTCTGGGAAAAGGTGTATATTCAGAATACATGCTCACGTGACTGTATAGTCACTGTCTCCTTTCCATTTTTCCCCCTGGTAGGGAGCAAACCTGAACACGGTACCCAGTCAGCAGCCAGCAGTCAATCAAAACTCTCAATGATCATAAGGATGGATCCTTTATGGGTGGGGCTCTATGGATCCTGCTTGGCTTTTCTAGAGAGATTCTGGTGGTGGTCACTGGGGGCAAGGGAAAATACAGAGAAACCTGTGACAGGCTGGCTTATCTAGGTGTGGGTAGGACCTTCCTCCATTCACTCATCAGTTTTCTGGAGAACCTCAGGACCCATTCTGACCCTATCTTTCTCCCACCCAAGGAAAGAGCAGGGCTACGTGCAGAAATGCTGGAAGGATGTACACGTCGGGGACTTCGTCCAGATGCACTGCAATGAGATCATCCCGGCCGACATACTCCTTCTCTTTTCTTCGGACCCCGGCGGGATCTGCCACCTGGAAACTGCCAACCTGGATGGAGAGACAAACCTCAAACAGAGGCGTGTGGTGAAGGGCTTCTCTCAGCAGGTAGGGCTCTTTCTAACATCTGCAAGGGTAAGGTCAGAGGGAAGAAGCAAGCCAACTCCACCGGAAAACTGAACTTAATCTGGTAGGTAGAGGGGAAAGTAGTGGCTGTGTCCTTTCCCAACCACGTGGGTACAATCTTCCCGGCAACCCCCTGAAATGGGTGTCACCCCCTTATCACAGAGGAGGAAACAGAAGCCTAGGAACCTTAAATAACATGCTGAAAGCCTCAGAGTTTCTAAGTGAAGACCCAGTCTGTTCATCTGATGAAACTGCTCTCCTCTCTGTACCCAGAAGTCTAGTATCTGTTCAGTTACTCTGGGGACCAACCCACTTTTCTGTGTTTATCTAATCCCTGCTCATCCTGCCCAGCTCAACTCCAACGACCATCTCTCCCTCCATGAATTTTTCTCTAGGATTTCTTCTACCCCAGCATGAACTGCAGTTAATTACCATTAACGTTATCATTTGTGTGTATTTTACCTTCTTAATAGTCCTGAGGCCCCTTTGGGGACAGGGAGCAATCACTGACACTTCTGTTTAATCCCCGTACATACGTCTATGGGACCTTGGACTTCGTGGGGAAACCAATATTGTTTGGTGGTTTAGAGCCCAGAGCTGGACTCCAAGCCCAGCTTCACCATCTATTAGCCGTCTCACCTTAGGCAAGTTATTGCTCCCTCACGCCTTCTTCATTCCCTCATCTGAAAATGGGTGTAAAAATAGTACCCTCTCCACAGGATAGTTCTTAGGCCTAACTGATATGTACATGAATTATTTAACATGCAGATAGACAGAGTAAGAGACCAGGAAAGAGTCAACAGTAAATGGCAATGATGTCCGTAGGCAATAAGTTGACCAATTGAAACTGGGTGTGATATTCTAATTTTCAATTAAAATTCCCCTTGAAAGAGTGGGTTTCCAATCTGGTACCTTTCTCTACCCATGGGAAAGAATAAGCTTCATCAATTTTCTTCACTCGGCCAGTCTTTGGCTGGGAAGGGATCAGACAGGTCAGGGGATCCAGGAGAAAGAGAGCAAGTGATTCTCATGAGTTCAGTTGTCTCTGTTGGAACTTCTGAAGAGGAGACCATTCATCATACTTCACTCCACCTCTCTCAAAGTACTGAGTGAGCAGTTCTGGTCAAATCCCTCTTTGTGTGATAAATCCAGTCCACGGAGAGTCTGTTCTCTTGTCCTCACAGTGGGAATGATGACAGCCACCCCGTGGTTTTGCCGCAAGGTTCAAATGAGATGAGGAAAGTAAGGAAGACACTACGGGGTTTGGTGCGTAGCAGACACACAGTAAACAGTCCGTTGCTGCTGCCTCAGCTGCCGTTACTGCACTGGGAATGGAACCCACCGTGGCCACATCACCGTCATCCTGCCGGGTGTGGTTATTACGGCAACTCAGTCTCCCTCGTGATCTCCAGGCTCTACCTTAGCCAGCCACTGTGCGGCGGCTTGGTGTCTGAGTTGTCTCTCCTTTCCTTGTCCTCACCATTTGGACCAAGTGCCCCCAGTGTTCACAAGAAGACAGGGCCCAGTCTGGGTAAGTTCGCAAAGCCATTCCAGACATGCAGTGACGATCTGCTTCTGGGCGCAGGGCCCCATGGCCTGTCCCCGAGAGCTGGGGCTTCCAGACTTTCTTAACCATGCTTCACAATAAGAAATACGCAATACACACATGTGTGTATGTGTGAACAAGTATGTGAGTGTGTAAAACTGCCGCCTTAAACTACATGCAAAGCATTCTGAGAATTTCTATTCTATTTCATTTTTTTTTTAAGTTCTGGGAACAGTGAAACTTGCATTTGCTTTATAAATCTCCCGTCCTCCTCCTGACCCCAATAGCCTCCCTGCAATTCTAAGTCCTGCTTACTCTCTCTCGGGCAGTGGTTTCGGTGTTGGCGAGTTGCAGCGGTCAGTTGTTTTGTTCTGTTCTGTTCTGTTTTTTTCTCCTCTCTTTGGCACCAGCTCCCAAGCCGTTCCTCGTGTATTAATTAGTCGGACAGTTTGGGATTTGAGGAGAGTGAAGAGGCAGATGAAAGGTCAGTCACGCTCCAGTGCTAGAGACCAGCCAATCTAATAACATTGCTCAAATTCTAACCCTGAATCCTCACAGGGTTCTTGACGTCATGACTGACAAAACACGGTAAACTCATTTGTGAAGAGTGGAAGATTTATTTGAGCTTGAAGTTTTTCAGAGTCCTCTCTTCTGTTGTAATCCTTGATTCTCCCCCCTGACTTTTCTCAAGTGTATTTTTTTTCCATTTCTAGACAACAACAACAATAATAATATGCTTTTATTAAGCCCTTACCAAAGGCTTTGCGTGATTACCTCATTTATTCTCATAAAAACCCAAAGAGACAATTGCTGTTATTGTCCCCATTATACACATAAGGAAACTGAGGCATAGACGGTTACATGCCCAAGGTCACAGAGCCTGGAAGTGTTGGAACCAGGATTCAAACCCATGTTCAGCCGGAATCTCAGCTCTTAAGGTTTTCAGTAGCTCATCTCCCTGGCCCTTTGTTACCTTGAGATTATCCAGAGATGCTTATTTGAAAGTACACAGTTAGCATTTTTACTATTCTTTCCACATGTCAGTAATGAGTGGCAGGAAGAATAAAGGTAGACTTAGCTCCCTGGGGAAGAGGGGTTTTGCTGCTCTTTGCTACCTGGCTTCCCCCTTATGTCTTTAGTGCAGAAAGATTTCTGAATCTGCCTAGAATTCTCTTCTGGCTGAGTAGATTTGAAGATGTAACCGGCCTTATTAAGTGATTCATGAATCAGGCAGCATCCCATCTAGCAACTAGAAGGCTTCTCTGGGGAGTGGCAAAAATGGAAAGATTTTAAGAGAAGAAGGGTGGGCAAGTGAGCTATTAACAAAAGAAAAGAAAGGATTCTTTTTAGACTAGAACATATTTTAGAGGAAAGGGAATGATGAGGGTTTTTATGGTGCGGATTGCCTCTTCTTTTTTTATGGGGCCGAGCGGAGAAGTCGGGGAGGGGATGGCAAGAGCCCAACATGACAGGTTACTTCACTGATGGTGACCAGAAAATTTTAGACTCATTGATTAAGGCTACGTTAGTGGGAGAGGCTGACATGGCATTAGGTCAGGTCGTTAGTCTAGGTTTGGCATCCTAGGCTTTATTTAGCACAAGTGACGCCATTTGGACCTGTGGTTCTCCTCTTTAACAACAGGTACCTGTTACTCCAATCGCCAAAGCCTAGGTTACACTGAAGCCTGTGTCTGATGACTTCCTGGTGCCAACCCAGAACTTGCTACACCCAGTGAGGTGTGGATGTGGACGCTCACACCCTGCCCCACAGAGAACCAGAGTCTGCAGTTCAACAAGACCCCCTGCAGTTTATGTGCACATTAAATTTGGGGAGCACTGACCTGAGGCATCATTGATCATTGTGATCATTGTGCTGCCCTGTCTATTGCCCAGATTAAAGATTCTCACTTGGCTCTCCCTTCTAACTAGCTTGCATTCCACTGATGCCTAGCGTTTTTCAGCCATTTGCTCAACAGTGAGCAGCCAATGGAGCTTGGGCCCTCTGCAGGGAAAGTGCAAGCCAACTTGGACATCCAGGGTGGGGCAAAAGGAGGCTTACAGTTGTGAGTACGATACACACAGTTTTTCTTGTGTTAGTAATTACTGCCTTACTTTCCAGGTGAACAACTGTGAACCTATTTTTGCCCACCCTGTATTTAGGCAGAGGTGCACTTTGCTGACATATTGGGGAGGGACAGGGAGTCATTTATCACCACCCCAGTTCAGTGGTGCCACATCACAAATAAAGTAAAAGGTGGCAAGCAGCGTGTCACTTTGACCTTGCTTGCCCTGAGAACTAGAGAAAAATCCTCTTTCCTGGTGGATTCTGTAATGAGGCCTGCCCCTAACAGGTTGTTCCAAATTTCCGTTAAGATTAATATTTAGTCTTTCTACCTGTTGACCACTGCTTAAATGTTGAGCCAAGATCATATTATTTAGGGTTCTGTCAACATAGGACCTACATAATAACATAGAATAATAACAAGTAATATCAATAGATAACCTGACTGAGCACATGAAATAGGCACAGACAGTTCTTCTAAGTGTTAGATACTTATTATCTCTTCCTACTCCTCATAAATAACCCTATGAGATAAGCATTTTGATCATCTCCATGTCACAAAAGGCAAGAGCAGTTAAGCAATCCTGCTAGCAACAGATTGATCGACTGAACTCAGATTTAACTCAGGCAGCTTCCTCCCTCCCTCCGTCCCTTCCTTCTTCCCTTCTTTCTTTCCTTCTTCCCTTCCTTTCTTTATCTACTTTTTATTATGGAAAACTTTCAAGTATATACAAAAGTAGAGAGAACACTATGATAAACTTTTATGTACAACCACCTCATTTTAAGAATCAGCTCATGATCAGTCCTGATTTATATCCCCCTCTCGTTTCTCTGCGAATTATTTCGAAGCCAATCTTTCATGTCACAACATTTCACCCATAACTATTTTAATATCTGTCTTTTAAGGATAGGATTTTTAAAATGTAACAGTTTGTCACTGTCATGCCTAATATATTAACAATAATTCCCTTGACATCAACTTGCAAGTCAGCGCTCCATGTTTTCAGTTTGTCTAACTTGGGATTCAAAGAAGGCCAAATATGGAGATTAGTTTCCTAAACCTCTTTTACTCTGCAGGTTAACTGTCCTGCTTTCTTTTTTATTTTCTTGTATGTTTAGTTTTTGTTGCCGAATGGACCAGGTCGCTTGGCCTGTACAATCTCCTGTAGTCTTGATTTTCCTGATCGTGTTGCCGTTTAGCACGTTTCCCGATATGACATATTCCTAACATCGGTGGTTAGATCTGGTGCCTGAATCAGATTGAGTAGATTTGCGTTTTGCTTGTTTATGTCAATGTTTCATGAGTTGACTCCCTAGCATCCTCCAAAGGTGGCCAATGAGTTTTTCTCTTGAACTTGAGCATTTAAGCCTATTTGGTAGGTGTGAAATCAGTGCAGTTATTATCTTTATTGACTATCCCATCTGTAGCCAGTGGGAGCGTCTTCAAATTGACTCCTGAGTTCCTTTGCCACAACTGCAGTAGCCTTATGTTGACACCTTACACTAACGTAACGTTATGTCAACTTCTAAAAAAGGACTGCAAGGTTAAATTTAGTCAATGTTTGTCCACTTGAGAAGGGGAAACAGACTGTGAGATAGAGCCTTCCTCCCTCTGCCCTCCAGACCGATGTGGGTGCTCTGGTGGGAATCACTCCCGCGGGCAGAGACATGGAGTGATAGAACAGAACACGCAGGCGTGACGGCCAGTCACCCTCCAGTGACTGATCTTGGAAAAAACTCCTGCCTGACTCGGCAGCAGGAAGGTTACCAAGTGCCGGGAACTGCCATTAGTTTTCAGATAGGACTCTCGGGCATCGGTGGGTTCATTTGTATGCCGGGAAGTAAACCTGGCTCAGCAGCTGGGGCATGAAGAATATTTGCTTCTACAGTTTATCCAAACAGAAAGAGAGAGAGAGAGAGAGAGAGGTGGGAGGGAGGGAGGAAAAAAGAGAGAGAAAGAAGGGAAGGAGGGAGGGAGGGTGGAGGAAGGAAGAAAGGGAGAAAGGGCAGGCAAAGCTTGCTCTTTAATAGTATTAAATAGTATTTTTGCAAGATTGCATTGTCCCTCCTGCACAGCTGCCAGGGCTGGCAGAGACTGTGTACCCTGTCACCCATAGTCCCTGTAGACTCCACGGGAACACTCTATAAATGAGTTTCCGTGGCTGCATTGCCATCCTAACCCCTGTGTGGGGTGTGGATGGCAGGAAAGGGGTGTTTCTTCTGGTTATCTCGCCTGAGGGTTGTGTGGGAAAGACTCTCAGAGCTGCACAGATGCATGATGATCCTTTGTTCAACTCTCCTTTTCCACAAGTGTCCCAGGCTCGCAGTAAAAACTCAGTAAATAATGCATTCTGTGTTTAAGGAAAGAGTTTAGCTGATTTCTCTTTTTTCAATTTACAATATCTTTCTTGAATATTTCCTAATGGCCAAGGAGGGCTTTCAAAGTGGTCGAAGACATATTTCCTATCCTCTAAGACTTTAGGACTACGGGTCTACTTTTTAAACTATAAAGACCCTTGTGACTATCAAAAAATTTTGATAACCTTAAGCCATGTGGATTCCATGCTCTCCTCCCTGAAAGTAGTTGCCCATTCAAGGCCTGTCATTTAAGAAAATAATACAAAAAGTTACTATGAATTTGATGACTTACTAAAATGAATTCAAGTGCAAAGAATAGTGGAAAGTAAGCCTGGAAAACTAAAAGTTGAGGCTAGTGCAAGCAAAATGGCCCATTCCAGTTACTGGAATATACTTCAAGCTGTTTGCTTCACCTTGGCCTTCCCAGGGGGCCTGGGAGGTTGTCGTTTGCTGTATCTCGGTGATAGGTCAGTGAGGAGTACCTTAACCTGGAGAATAGTTACACACCAACCCTTGGCTGAATTTCCTGTGCTTTCCTAGATAACGCTGTTGATGCACCTGAGCTAAACTGGGAACTTTGAGTTGTTTTATGGCTGCAATAATTGATTTCTGTCCATTACCTACCTCTCCTCTCTGATTCTCCCTTCCCTATGGTTCAGGAATCATGGGCATTCAGTAAATGTTTGAATGCATGAATGAGTGATTGAGAGACTAGTCAGGCCCTTGTTGGGGAATTAAAGGAAATAGCATGTATGAAATACTTGTTTCTTGGCACAAAATACGCATTCAGTGGAGGCTATAGCAACAATAATCCTAATAGCAGAGGAGACAGAAGAGGGATAAATATGACGATGACGACAGTGATGATGATCATGATTGGCTTTGGATTCCAATTATATGAATTGCAATCCTGGGTCCGTTACTTACCAACCATAAAACAATGGCTTTAGTGCAGCCTCCCTTGGCACATCTGTCAAAACCTCTTAAGGTTACTGCAAGAACTTACAGACAGGTGCCTGGCACAGAGTAAGTGCTTGAGGTAGGCAGGCTTGGCCCAAAGAATACAGACACACACTCTCCTTTCTGCAAAGGCTTTGTCTTTGCCTAGACCCTGACTGATGGCTCCCAGGCCATTTTGCTGTTAGTGGGGCTTCCACAACAGACAATGCCTTAGATAAGAGGCTGTGTAGAAAGAAGAGCTCGTTACGTGGGCTTGAAGGAGTGAATCAGAAGGGAATCAGAACTCCTGATTAAATCAAGGACCTGGTAGATTTGGGGGGCATGGCAAAGCCCTCCCATCCTTGGTCTCTTCTCTCAGCTCCTGGGAGTGAGCCTCAGAAAATCCATCCAAGAAGAACCTGAGGGGTCATCTTTGGCCACAGCAGGGTCCACACACCCCTTCCCATAGCCCGTCTTCAGGAGGGGAAAAAGGTGCCCAGGGGACAGATAGCTAGAAAGGGCATGGTCACTTCTCCATGAGGAGAGACAGAGGACCCAACCCAGAACCCAGAAGAAAGGCAAAGCAAGGGGCACTTCAGGAGGAAAGTCACTGGGAAGCCCTTTGGAGGGACGAGAGAGGAATACTTGGCCATTGCCGGGGATCCACCAGGTCCGATTAAACCAACTATGGGCACTCACAGCAGCAGCATCATTAGCTCTCAAACCCCGCTGCTACTCCTCTCTGAAATGAGTTTGGATTTAGGAAGTCAGCGATGGGCTGATGGTGTAGATTGGGAGGGAAGCACACGACTTAATCAGGGGCATGAAAGCAGCTGACAAATTACAGCGTGATTTGTCATCATCTCCAAACTCGGCAAGTGTTTGTCCCTGAAAGAATCGATACCTGGAGGGAAGAGTGCCATATTTTTAGAAACTCTTGGATGGGTAATTTATTTCAAGAGACCGGAGAGTTTATTTATGCCGGTGTCCCCACAGATCCAATGGATGGTATATTTACACGATGCCAGAAATGCGATCATTTCTTCTAATCAATTCGCCCCTTTGAGCAGCTGTATTTTGGAGCTTTCGGCTGTAAATTCACTCCCCATGCTAAAAGCTCTACGCAGGAAACCATTTCCGCCCCACCTCTAGCACTCCTTCCTTTTATTTGCTTAGCACTCTGCCCCTTTCACAACTTCCCCACATGGATCCTGTCTTCCGGGCCATATGGATGGACAGGGGAGGTGGTGCCAGTCCTATTCTACAGATGAGGAAACTGAGGCTCAGGAGTCGAATGCAGTCGTAGTTAGTTTGCAATACAATTGAAAAAGCAAGATTTCCCTGCCCCTAGTGGTATCCTCTCCCTCCACTGGAGTATAAAAGATTATACAAGTAAATTACCCAATGAAAGGGGAAAAGTAGAGAAAGAACCAAGGAAGTGTTTAAAGTACTTTGCTCTAATAATATTCCCCAGGGGCAGTGTACTGTGCAAGTGACATCAGACGGTCTACAGCGAGACTTGCATTCCAGTCCTGATGCTGGGGTGACCTTGGGCAGCCAACCTAACCCTCCTGAGCCACAGTCGTTCCAACTCCAGAGAGGGGATAATTAAGATTCCCACTTCCTAGGATAACTTGGAGCTTGAAAACGATGTGTGTAAAGTTCTCATCACAGAGTCTGGCAGAAATGAGAGTACAGAAAGTGCGATTTATTTTTTTATTAGCAACTACTGTCCCAGAAGTTTTATAATAGCAAAAGAAACCGAAATAATGTACATGTTCAATAGTGAAATGACTAAGGGAAATACGGTGGCATTCAGATAAGTGGTTTCTATGCAGGTATCAATAAGGATGTAGAAAATTTTAATAAGATGTAAAATGTGTTCAAGTATACGAACACCAAATCTCCATTTTGAAGTGCATCACTGTATATGTGTGCCCATACTTAAATGTGTGTGTGTATGTGTGTGTGTATATGTATTTATGAACCCTGAGAGTACTATACACACAAGAATATTAACTAGCTCTCTCTAAATTGTGTGACATATAATCTCTCCTTTTTGATCATCTATTTCTGTGCTTCCCAGTGTGGAAGGCACTAGCCACATGTAGCTATTTAATTTTAATTAAAACTAATGAAATCTAAAAACCCATTCCTTAGCCATCCTACCACGTTTCAAGAGCCACCTGCAATTCGTGGCCTCCACGTGGGGCCGTGCAGACTTAGAACACTCCCATCATCGCAGGAAGCTCTGTCGGGCAGTCCTGTTCCAGCAACTGGATGCCAGGCATTTCGCTGGTCACCACTAGGGAGGATGCTGCTGGACAGAGGCCAGAGATGCTGCTCCCCATCCTGCAAGGCACAGGACAGAGAAATGCAGTTGTCCAACTTTTCCGTGTGGTGCATCCAAATTTTATTTACATCTATTTTCTCCTCGATGAGGAGTTAACTTTTTCTCCTAATACATTAGGACTCTCACCGTGCAGCAAATCAGGGATTACCTTATTTGAAATGGTTCTAATCATCATTAGCTCCCTGATGATCCTGTTAAGACTAGATCCCTCTTAATAACCTCGTGATGTCAAAAATAACAATAACCACCTCGTGATGTCAAAAATAATAATAATAACTTTGTGGCATCAAAAATAATAATAATAATAATAACCTCGTGACGTCCTCTCTCTCACAGGAGGTGCAGTTTGAACCAGAGCATTTCCACAGCACCATCGTGTGTGAAAAACCCAGCAACCACCTCAGCAAATTCAAGGGTTATATGTAAGTATCTGATGCCCATGAGCTGCCAGGAAATGTCTCCTCTGCAGCTAGAAGACATTGTTTTTCTTTTTTCTCAAAATGGCCAAACAGATAAGCCTTCAGGTCCTGAGGAAATTTGTTTCTTTATCACAAAGAAGGGTTAGGGGAACCTAAGCTGTGAAACTTTCCTGATTCTGTTTCTTTTTGCTGGAGTGACAGTTCATTATCTTGCAGGATTAGATTTTGTGATGTTGTTCCTTGGAACTCTGGTGGAATAGCATCAGAATCAAGGCTATACTCCGATTCAGGGGAGACAAATTAGATTTAACGGAGGTTGGTTTTCTGAAAGACCCTGTATTGCATTGTAGGTGGGAACAAGGACTTTGGAGTTTGACAGACGCAGGCTTGAAATCAGATTCTGTTACTAATGAAGCTGTGTGACCCTGGCTAAATTAATTAACCTCTCTGGGCCTTGGTTTTCACATCGGTAAAATAAAGATTATAATATCTACATCGCAGGATTTTTCTTTTCAAAGAATAAAGTTGTTTAGCCTATGCAAAGCCCTTAACACGCAGCCACGGGCACAGAGTGAATATTCAGTTAACGGCGGCTGCTGCTGATGCAGTTACCGTTGTTCTTGTTCCTCAACTTCGGCTCCCCCTGAGAACTGTGCTGAAATTCTGCTCTCACATCAGACTAGTGGTCTTACTGGGGGAAAAAAAATGGTAACAGCTATGAATAAATGCCCTTATATAGTGCTGTAACAGTTTTTAGAGTAGTTTTGCAGAACATCATCTCATTCGATCTGCACAACAACCCAGGGAAAAATGATTTCATTTTTTCAGATAGGGAATCTGATGATCTAAGACTTTTCAGGATTCACCTGAAGGTGCACAGCAGGTATAAGACACAGCCAGGATTTACATCCGGGTCTTTTCACACCACCCCTCTACCACCCCGCTTTCCTCCCCCCTCCCCCCCTGCCGCCCAGTGTGTTCCCCACGGATGGCCCTGCTGTGGCGACCTTTCCACCATCCTGGAGTGGAAAGGCCGATGTCGATTCTGTCCCTCCATCCAAATTTCCTCAGGCCATATGGGACGCCATGAGGAGCAATGTGAGAGGGGACAGAGGTCAGAACAACACAAGAGAAAGAGAAGCTTTTAAACACCACTGACCTTTTGAAACCACAGAGCGAGCAGATGGAGACAGAGAAGGGCATGAACTCCTGGGGGAGAGGAGGGTTCGTGGTGGGGATCTGGCAAGATAGAGCTTGCCACCTGCCCCCCAGCCAGGAATCCATCCCTCGCACCTGAGGTTTGTGAATTGGGTTCATCCCGAGTCACCTGCTCCTGGAGTTGCTCTCCTTCCTCTTCCAGAACAGCCTCATCGCAGGGTTTCTGTCCTGCCCCAAACAGCTTGGGCCAGCAGCCAGCCTCACTGAGCTTTCCACCTGGGTTCTGTCCCCCCATTTCCACCTGGGTTCTGTCCCCCCACTTCAGACAGAACTTCCCCACCTAACTCCAGCACTCCCTCTTCTTGGTTGCTGCCCCTAGAGAAGCCTTCCCCCACCTGCCCAGGCCTCATGGGTGAGCCCTAAAAGTCCAGTTGGTCAGCCCAGTAGCCAACCATGGAATGACGGAGAATTCTCTACTGTGGTCCTGCATTCCTTTTAATACTCTGTTTGAGGGTTAGGGGTGTCAGATTGGAAAATGCAACTTTTGAACCAAAAGATCTCTATAGAGCAGTGGTTCTCAAAAAGCAGCAATACTCACCCCTTCTGCCATCCCAAGGGAATCTTTATAATGTCTGGAGACGTTTTTGGTTGTCACACTAGGGAGGGGGCTGCTGGCAGGTGGCAGAGAGACACCAGAGATGCTGCAGAGCAACTTGTAAGGCACAGGGTGTTCCCACAACAAAGAATGACCATGCCCAAGGTGTCAGCAGTGTCAAGGGGGAGAGAGGCCAGTCTACCTACAGACACCCATTTGCCCAAACCGCCCTATGTGGAAAAGTTAGATACATAAGTGCTAGAAAAAAGTTAGCGATGTACTAGCACCAACAGAGACATGTCCCCGTTGAATTCAGAAGAACAGCACATGGAAGTGACTCCGATTCAGGGTAAGTTAAAGGGGCACCACTTTGCAAATGCTCAGGTAGTGAAACCGTGTGAGGGTCAGTGTCACGTGTGCCCTGGGTGCCCAAGTCCTGGGATGTCTCACTAGGTGTATGTATGTCTGCGGAAAAATCTGTCATCCTGAGTTTCAGCTTTTCCACGAGGAAGGGTAATCACCCTGCTTACTTCCCAGAGCCTTGAAGAGTCAAATAAAATGAGAAAATGTAGTTTATAAACACAGTGAGGAATAATTAGTATTGAAAGGCATATTGAGTTTCTGGGTTTGAATCTCTGATCTGCCCCTTAGTAGGTCTATGAACTTGCCTCAGTTTCCCTGTCCATAATGTGGGTATGGTCACATGACCTATCTTGGAAGGCTGTCGTGATGATTGAATTGATATATGACAAGCACGTATACCAGACCTGGAAAATGAACTATTGGAGAGCCAGGAGGAGGAAAAGCCCTGGAGGTTCAGATTATTGTTTTCGGTCTCCCCAGTGTTGTGGGGTAGTTCTATTTAAACTTCCTAAAAATCCCAAAGGAAAGCCATCCGGGTAGGAAAAGGGCCAGACACCAGGGAGTCACTGGTGTTGCCTGGACCCGGAATTTTCTAGAGTGGGGAGAAAAGTGCAAAGCTCCCTGAGGCCAGGGCAGGGGAAAAGCTCTATCCCGCTTTAAGAAGCCGCTTCCCCATATATTGCACTGAGGGCCATGGTCCACCTCCTGTGATGGAGCCAGAGGAGGAGAGTTCAAGACCTGGGCCAGTGAGAGAAGGAGCTGGAAGGAGAGGAGCTCACCAGCGGCCCTTCCTTACCCCGCTCCCGGACCAGAGGTAGGACTGCCTGGTGTCTGCCGTGGACTCGGAAGTTCAGCTTATGCAGGTCCAGTACCAGCCGCTAGGGGACAGCGGGCCCGTGAACGCAGCCTGAAGGGAACGCAACACAGTCCTCGTAGGGCCAGAAGCCAGTTCCCCAACAAACCGTTTTGAGGGTTTTTCAGAGCTCTGCTTTTCAGGTGGGGAAGTGAGGACTTCGTTAGAGGTGGGTAATTCTTTTCTAATGGTCCAGCCTCCCAGGAGCAACCAGGAGTTGCACTTGAACATGGGGATTAGATTCTGAGTTAAGACCGCTCTTCTGAAAAAGAGGGAAGGCAGGGGTTGTGTCCATTCACCTCTTCTAGTCCTGGGATGCCATTGAGGTTTCATGGTCTCCAGTGACATGGAGAGGCCACTAAACTGCCCCTGTCTTTCCTAATCCCCAGGGAGCATCCTGACAAGACCAGGACCGGCTTTGGCAGTGAGAGTCTTCTGCTTCGAGGCTGCACCATCAGAAACACCGAGGTGGCTGCTGGCATTGTCATCTATGCAGGTGACAGTTCTTTTGTCCCTTTCTTTTATCTTTCCTCCTCCGTCCCCTCCTGCAAGTCAGGGGGAACTCCCATCAATTCCAAGGGGTAGAGTAACATAAACTTCCCATTTCTCAGCTAAACAAACTGAGGCTGGAATCACAGCTGCTCATTCATTTCACAGGAGACACAGAGTCCAAGTGACTGTAACTCAGCTGAACAAGACAGGGAGAGAGATGCCCGGTCATTCACCTCAAATGGTTTTGCAACACTAACAGGCAAGACGAAGCATATCTTATTGAGCCCGAGGAATAACCTCACCAAACTGAATAACTTCATCTTTCGTGCCTCAGTTTCCTCATCTATATAATGGGGAAAATAGCTGTACCTGCCTCATCGAGTACTCGTGAGGATCAAATGGCCCAACACAGGAAATGCACTGTGTCTAACACACTAAGGCACGACTGGTTGTCCCTGTGTTGTTTGTGCAGTTAATTTTTATCATTATCTTTATGCATCTTATGGCTTGAGTTATGGCAGTCTGTCTCTCCTTGCCACTATAATTTGGCTTTCTTAAAAAAAAAGGAAAGATAGCAACGTTTCTTACTATGAAATCTAAAGTCTGAGAGGGCAATCTTAAGACTGTTGTATCCCTGGAATGCAGAAGCTGGTCCCCATGGGCTCTCAGTAAATGTCTGTTGTTACATTAACAACTGCAGGCTTCTTCTTCCGTAGGGGAAACCATCTCCTTGAGGTGTCTACTTTCGCTGGAAGACTCCAGAATACATTTCCCTGGGTCTTCCACTCACTGGGACACCTTGTAATATTTAGTTTGTTTGTTGTGTTGCGTTTGATTTCTTTTTTTTTTTTTTTTTGTCTGAGTAGAACCTCACTTTTGATGGACATAGAAGAGCATTTTAAGCATCAATCTACCTAAGATCATTTTGGGGGATTGCCAGAGGAAAAAATAGGTGTTTATACAAATA
This sequence comes from Macrotus californicus, assembly GCA_007922815.1. Classification (NCBI taxonomy): domain Eukaryota; kingdom Metazoa; phylum Chordata; class Mammalia; order Chiroptera; family Phyllostomidae; genus Macrotus; species Macrotus californicus. The sequence goes on along the minus strand of VMDR010000796.1, from coordinate 54,973 downwards.
ATGTCACAGTCTAGCTAGCTTTCCCTCATTTGGGGGAAGGGAGGTTGTATTTGTCGGTTCGGGAGACTGTTTGTAAAGGTCTTTGGTAATGGGGTTCAGTGCCATCAGTAAAGACAACTCTGCAGCAACCTCTGTCCCACCAAGAAACTCCACATAGGCGTCGAGTTGGCCTCTCTGAGTGATCAGAAACAAAGAAGAAATGCTGTGTGGGCCATGGGAGTGGTATATGAGGGGACAGATTTGGAGAGAGAGTTCATTGTGGCTCTGGGGGCATCAGGCTGCCTGGGGCAAAGTCCGCTCACCGGCTGCATGTTCCTGTGCTAGTTGGTTAAGCTTTCAACACAGAGGGGCTCAGAGTTCCTGCCTTGTAGGCTCATAGGTTCAAATGAAGTGATCTGTGAAAGGGGTTAACGTGATGCCTGGTACATATTAAGCTCTCAAAAGCATGAGCAAAAAGGGCACTAATCGTTTCCAGGGTTGTTACCTAGAGCAGGGGTGCTCAGCCTCGGCACGGCTGACGTGTAGGCCCAGATTGTTCTCTGTGGTGGGGACTGCCATGTAGGATGTTGCACAGCATCCCTGGCCTCTACCCACTGGATGCCGTTGGCACCACCTTCTCAAGATGTGACAACCAAAATTCCTCAAGGCATCACCAAATGTCTTCGGAGGAGTTCAGTCCCCCTGGTTGAGAATGACAGGTCTAGAGTCTCTCCCTGGATAGTATGGAAGGACAAAATCGGAGCAGCTCGGTGTCAGAGGCCCAAAAAAGTCAATCTGAGCTTTCCAGGGAAGAGATCCAGTGCAGAGGTGTGCACCCTGCTGTGTACAAGGAATGCATTTGGGTGCTCTGTGTATATTCATCCACTCCCCCACCCTGAACACACACGCAACCATTACCTCCCATTTTGCAAACAAGGAATGGAGGTGCCAAGGGGTTAACCCTTTCGGTACGAGCGCTCTTTCTGCAGCGACACTCCCGCTGTAGGAGGTGAGCCATTGTGAGCCATTGTATGGGCACCGGATATATTCAGCACTCGTCCACACAGGTCATCAGATGGGCGCCGGATATATCCAGCACCCGTACCGAAAGGGTTAAGTCTCCTTAGGTTAAAGACTTGTCTCCTGAGGTTAAGTCCATGTAACCCAAGGTCAAGTATCTGCAGTCTAGCTCTGACTCTAGAGCCCATGTTCTAACTGCTGCCCCATACTGCCTCCCCCTTGAGGCCAACTTTGGCTGAAAAGACAGAGGGATCTCGAAGGTGAGAAAGAGCAGGTGTTTGAAGAGGGTGGTCCCAGGCCCACTTGTGTGGGGTGACCCTGAGGCCGGCAGGAAGGCGCAGTGTCATCAGCACCGTTGGCCTGTGCTTGCTGTGCCTAGGAAAGCCCCTCACAATGGCAGTGATTTCCAGTCCCATTTAACAAGCCTAGAGTTTGCTTACTCCGACCGTCTTGTTGCAATTTAAATCCACAGGGCAACTAGCTGAACAGCATTAAACCCATTCACCGCTGGAGCTGATATATGAGTCTCCTTTAATTTTGCACAGAAAAGATGTAATTGGTGTTTTGTCACTTGGCTGCTGAGGAGGGCAGCGTGGTAGTTAAAATTTAGCCATTCCCAAGCACAGGCTCTGTCTGAGGACACAGTCTTGGTTCGACTCTCAGCCGCATGCTGGTGGAAGGAGAAGTAGGCTGGGAACTGGAATCCGGGGTCCTCGGTGTGGCTCTGGCGCTAGTGAGTGTATTCTTTCATTTCAGGCAAGTCCCTGGTACTTTTCTCCAACTAGAAAAAGGGGTGATTGGATGAGATTGATAGTTTTCCAATCTTGTCCTTTCTTTGAACAAAACTTTATACATGTGGAACTCCAAGACAGGAGTGGAGCTGCACAGAGTTAATGTTGGGGCGGAGGCCTCAGGCCCAACCACTCTTGCCCAAGCCACACCCACACCTTAGACAAAGAGGCAAATATGGAAATGACTGGCCCCAAGCAGTGTCCTGCCCCAGGGCCTTGGTACCTACTATTCCCCATCCTAAAACCCTCTTCTCCCAACTCTTGTCTCTCCCTTCAAGTCTTCTTTAAATGCCACCTCTTCTGACAAGCCCTCTGTGATCGTGTTCTCTGAAACCATCTTGTTTATTAGCCCTTTGTTTATTGTTTATATCATGAGACGTATTACGAAATGCAATTATTTGTTTCCCTGTATATTCTCACCAGGAGGTGAGTCATCTGCCTTAGCCCTGTATACCACCACTAGCCCCCTGACAGTGCCTTTGTGCAAGTTAGAAAAAGATAGCCCTTCCTCCAAACAGCCTACTGTCATTCGCCGGAAATGGGCTACGGTTAACTTACAAATCTGTGACAGCTGCAAAATGAGGGGTACCTCTAGCTCTGTGCGGCGCACGGCTCGAGCATGATCGCTCTGCCAGCACCCACCAGGGCCTGGCAGGTCAGGATGCGCAATAATGCGCAGCCGCTGCAGCGGCTCTCAGCAGCCTCCCTGAGGCAGGGCAGATGCAGGTTGGGGGAGGAAGCCTCCCCGGGGCTGTGGGCTCCTGTGAGAAGAGCCGAGGCTGTGATCCAGGCCAGAGGCAGATGGGGGCCAGGAGACTGACCGCCTCATTTCTGCTTAAAGGCCACGAGACGAAAGCCATGCTGAACAACAGCGGCCCGCGGTACAAGCGCAGCAAGATCGAGCGCCGCATGAACACGGATGTCTTCTTCTGCATCGGGCTCCTCTTCCTCATGTGCCTCATTGGAGCCATAGGTATGGAATGTTCTAGAAAGAACAATACACACTCCCACAGTGACCTTTTTCTTTGGCTCTTTGAGCCTCAGTTTCCTCATCTATAAAATAGAGTTCATAAAAGATAAAGACTCCCCTGTCCTGCCCTAAGAGACCAGTGAACTAAAACTGCATGTGGAAATCTCCTAGAAGTACTAATTACTGAAACTGTTAGGAATATCATCTATTATTTATTTGTCCAAGAAATACTCACTGAAGGCAGGCCTCTCTTAGTATGAGAGGCCACAGCAAGATGGGTCCTGGCATGGCAGGAAGGAGCCAGCACGTGGACTGGACCCGGAACAATCTGTCCCCTCGGTGAGGGCCACACACAAGTGCTGTGTTTCCTGTTGCTGCAGCAAAAAGTTAACACAAACTTATTGGTTTAAAACAGCACAACCTATTCTGTTAGCTCTGGGGTTCAGAAGCCCAAAGTCAATGTCACTGTAATAAGGTCAAGATGTCGGCAGGGCTGGCTCCTTCTGGGGGCCCCAAACAGAGAATCTGTCTCTCATCTTTTCAGCTTCCAGCGACCGCCTGTATCCCTTGGTCTGTGGTTCCTTCCCCATCTTCAATGTGTATTACTCCGATAACACACTGATAATTCAGGTCTCACTCTCCTCACATTTTTTTCTCCTTCTGCCTCCCATTTGTAAGGACACTGGTAATTACACCATTGGGCCCACCAGATGACCCCAGATACTCTTTCTTGTCTCAAGATCCCTAACTTAATCAGCCACATCTACAAATTTCCTTTTGCCATATAAGATAGCATATTCCCAGGCCCCAGGGTTAGGGATGTGGAGATCTTAGGGGGCGTTATTCATGCGACCGGAGACCATAGGTGTTGTGGGAGCATTGAGGAGCAGTATGTATCCTCAGAGAAGCTCAGTAGATAGGGGGCAGGGGCAGGAGGGGGTGGGCAGATGTGAAAAGTAAGAGAGAGGTCACTCTTGACCCCAGGGAGAGCACAGACACAGAAAAGACAATCAATTTGGACAAAGGAGCATTTGGCTGTTTGGTGTGGTGAGAGCAAGGCAAGAATGGAGACCCGATCGGAACCTAGCCGGGCCGGGTTCCCCACCTGCCAGAGTGGAGAGCCGAGGAAGGCACGGCAAGAGCGGTCCGAGCCATTCAAGTTGAGCCTCAGAGTGCAGGCACCGAGGGACCCTCGTCCTCACCCACTCTGCCCCCACTAAGGTTATCTCTAAGGGTGGTTCTCAGGACCCTGAAGGAGCCCCCAAAAAGCTCCAGGGAAGGGCAAGAGGGAGAGCTCCGGTGCTGAGTCCAGAACCCCCTGCTGACCACACCCTGGGAGCGGTGGTGATGTTCGCTCTTCAGTCACCTGCATCAGCTACCGTCCCCTTCGCTGGTTGTAAAAAAGAGTGTCTAACAGTCTAAGACCTTTCTAGGGCCCGGGGAGCTTGTGTGTGCCACCACCGGGAAGACGGTGGAATTTAGTGTTTAATTAATAGGTCCCAGACTTGTCTGATGGCAGTCCCCATGTGAGTGGAGGGAGGAACACAGACAAGCAAGGAAACTGACTCTGTGTGGCCACGTCGTGCGTTCTGAGACGCTGCGGGAACTGTCGCCTTTGCTTCAGGACACGTTTTTCAAGGAATGTCAGAGCTGGGAAGGACATTTGAGATCATCTCACTGTGTCTCCAGAGAAAGGAAGTTAATGATTACAAAGGTCACACGGTGAGATAAAGTACAAACAAGCAAGAAGCCGCTTGGCAGATTGCCCAAATGATAAATAAATTGAGAGGGTGTGGGAGGAGCAGAGTCCTATTCTGCCTGAGAACAATGACTAGCGCTCAGAGAGGGCCCTGCAGGACGTGAAAGCCCTTAGCGAACACCGTTCTGGGTTCTTTGTCACATACTTTGATCGTGTGACCGTGGTGTCTTTTTTTTTTTTTTTTGTCTTTTTTTTTGCCAAGCATGCCTTCCCAGGCCTTTCTGAGCACCCCATACCCACCCAGGCTCCAGGAACCCACATGGCCTCCTCCACTATGCAGCCTTCTCTGACTTCTCCCAGGGTCTCTGGCTCCTCTAAAGGCCAGTGGCCCTTACTCTGTACCATGTGTTGGCCCCTAACCTCATGCTGGGGAGTCTCCTTTCTCCTGCCACATATGATGGCATTTGGCCCAACCTCCTGGGAAAACAAGCATCTTGGGGACTGGGCAGCATTTTATTTTTTAGTCCCTATAGTGTCTACTCTAGAGCTGAGAGCATTGTACACACTTAGGTTATCCTAGCCTCACAACAACCCTATGGAGAAGGTACTATTACTAACTGGCAGATGAGGACGCTGAGAAGAGGCTAGCAGGTGCTGGATGCACTTCATCTTATTAACCCTCAGAGGATGGGTGTTCTTCTCCCCATCTGCAGGCAAGGAAACAGAGGGCTCAGCCTGCACCAGGTGCTCTCAGAGCATTGCAGGCTCTGGCACAGCACCTCTCACGCTGTAGGGGATTTGTCCCTGTACATCTGGCTCCCTAACTTGGTAGGGAACTCTTCAAGGACAAGAACTAGGACCAATTCCTTCTTGGATTGATAAATGTCAGACAGAGGGAGGGAGGAAGGATGGATGGATGGATGGATGGATGGATGGATGGATGGATGGATGAACAGAGGATGGAGGAGTAGAATGGATGGATGGGTGGGTACATGGACGAGGATGTTCAGGGGGGCGAAGAAACCAGGTAAAGGTCTGTCAGGACTCCCCAGCCATGCACTTTCCCCCTCACAGCTGAAAAGAGCTGTGTCCCTTTCCCTTTTTCCAAACCTGATATAACAGAACTTCGTGGAAATAAAAGTAATCCCCATGTTAGTCTCCTCTGGTAAGATAGACGTGGTGCCTACGGAGAGACTGCCATGTAGGCCATAGGAAGGACCACTGTAGAGCTAAAGGAACACAAACACACACATCTAGATTATATAGAGCAGGGGTGGGCTCCTCCAAAGCACACTCATTTCTAGGAAGAGGTCAAGGGCTGATGCAATTGACCAACCTCAGGACTAAGTGGAGATTCTGTCTCATGCTGGCTTTGCCTCCTCTCAGGTCACAGCCTCTGGAACAGGACCTTCAGAGAGCACCCTCCCTTCGACGTGCCAGATGCCAAGGGCAGCTTCCTACCCCTCGCCCTTGGGGGCTTCTACATGTTCCTCACGATGGTCATCCTGCTCCAGGTAGGAAGTCCTCTCTCACTGATGGTTAAGAAATCTGTGGCCAATACCTATACAGCTCAAAATAAAAATCAGTGCCAGCCCCAAGAAAAAAACTGATGGGACTGAGATGGGGAAATGTTCATTGCTTTCGTGTGGGTCTTTGAAAATATTTACATTTGGGGTCAAGGCAGGGCCAGGCCTGCTTTGTGAGGGAAACTTGCCCCCAGATACTAGTGGAGAAAAATATTTATCAGGCCCTTCTATATACGAGTGAGATTACGGCAGAGACCCACGTGTGCCTGCCCCTTTGCCAGGCACTGAACAGGTGAAACCTAATGACCTGGGAATAAGAAAAAGTAGCACAGAGAACAACAGAGAACTGTCGAGCCCTAAACATTGAGAGAAAGAAACTGCAGGTGAGTGTTTTAGCAATTAGACAGGTTGAGATTTAAAATTTAAAAAAAAAAAAAAGAACTGGCCCAATATAGGAGAAAAAAACAAACACACAGAGCACTTACATGAGAGGGAGAAAAACATCTTCAGGCTCTGTGGAAAATTACAACCTATGAAAAGACGAGGAGGCTTCATCTACATTTAGAGTCTTGTACTATTTGAGGGTGGTTCATCGTCCTCTTACTGGTGAACGTTTTTTGAGTCGTTGGTTCATTCATTCATTCAGCAGAGTGATCCTTTTTACATGTGAATCAGATCACACCCCCTGCTCTGCACAGCCCCTCGGTGGTTTCACATCCTCCCGGAGTAGGATCCAAAGTCCACAGGGCAGCCAACCAACCCTGAGTGGTCTGGACCCTAACCCCCTCCCTGTCCTGCTCACTCACTACCTACTCTCCCCTCCAAAACACCCAGCCACTCCCAGTGCCCAGTTTGCCAGGAAGGCTCCTCCTCCCACAGAGCCTCATGGCACACCCTCGCCTTCAGGCATCTGCTCCAGGATTCCTCCCAGCCATCACCCTCTACTTCTTTACTTTTTCTTTATGAGACGTACCACCACCCGATAAATATTTATCTGTTTGTTGGAATTTGAGGTCTTCAAGGCCAGGGGTAGTATTCTGCTCACTGCCGTGTCCAGGACCTAGAATAACAGGTGGCACAAAGAAAGTGCTCCACAGATATTAGGCATTAAATCTTTGGCCAGCTGTCAATCATAGGTCTGAATCCCTGTCAAATGGGAGGCCACCTTGGTGACACTGAGATCCAAGAGGAGTCCAGGGACTCCGGACAGAGGCAGGACAGTGCCTCATCTGCTCCCCACTCCACATTAAAGAACCAATGGTGAGTGCCTGCCTCATACCAGACTCCCCTGCTGGAAGAAGGCACGTCTCTTTTTCAGATCCCCCTAAGAATTTCAAGGTGCACATGAAGTCATTGACCTTTCCTTTCTCAGAGCGCGTCCATCATGTGAGCCAAGCTCGGCTTTCTATGGAAAGCCTTTGCCACCCACTAATCAGGGTCCTGAGACAGGGACCCGGCCCGGTGCCTGACCTGGTAGGGCTCAATCTCTCGCAGGTGCTGATCCCGATCTCCCTGTACGTGTCCATCGAGCTGGTGAAGCTCGGGCAAGTCTTCTTCTTGCACAATGACCTCGACCTGTACGACGAGGAGACCGATTCATCCATTCAGTGCCGGGCCCTCAACATCACAGAGGACCTGGGCCAGATCCAGTACATCTTCTCTGACAAGACGGGGACGCTGACCGAGAACAAGATGGTGTTCCGGCGCTGCACCATCGTGGGCAGCGAGTATTCTCACCAAGAAAATGGTATGCGGCCTCCCAGGGCTCCCCATCCTTCTTTCTAAGGGAATAATTCCACTCTCCTAGAGAAAGGTGATAAAAGGCGTCATCCTGGCTCTCCACAGAGGCTGCACATGGCCTGTGGAAAGTAGCTTCCTATACCCCCGTGGCTTCCTTGTCACAGATCAGTACTGCTCTCATCACCTGTGAACTCGCCTTTGTTCACAAGGCTATCGGAAACTGCCTGTGTGTGGCCCTGCCACACGTCCCAATTATGTTCCAAGGTTTAAGAATTTCTTGGATCACCTTGCCTGAGAGGACAGGCCCAGGTCTAGGCATGTGGTCAGATGGACACATCCAGGAAATGCCTTCTATGCTAACTGATCTCTTGGGTGTTCAGAGGCCAAGCTTCAATGTAGGAGATAGGGCTATCCAATGCCGGCACTGTCATCTCCTGTGGACTGAAGGTGACCCTTAAAGCTGACCTGATTCCCAAAGATCCACCTCCTGGCCCTGCCCAAGTGTGTGTGCGCACGCGCGCACACACGCACACACACACATTTTAAGAGAAGAAACTGTCAAGAGAGCAGCATTCATCCTTTTGAGTGGGAGGGATGGAGAAAGAGAAAGGTGGTGACATTCTAGGGAACCCAATTCCCCTTGCCACAAAATGCTAACCATTTACATGGGAGCTTCTGATCCTTTCTAATAATCAAAACAGCTACCATTATCAGGACTTAGAGTGTTCTAAGTCTTCAAAACAACTCTTAGAGTTCAGTACTTTTTAAAAAACCCTGAGGAAACCGAGGCACGGGTGTAGCCGAAGCTCAAGGCCACATAACTAGGAGGTAGTAGAGCCAGGGTTTGAACCCTGTGTCATGTGGTTGCACCCCTTTCTGCAATCAGGGCAGCCTGCTCCCCATTTTCCAGAGCAGCATCATGTTCTTCATCTGTGTTATGACCTCCACTCCCGAAGTCTGGGATTGCCCCACCACGGTCCAGCCAAGGTATGACAGGGGCAATGACAGGATTCCTTTCTTGCAGCCAAGCGACTGGAGATCCCAAAGGAGCTGGACTCAGACAGTGAAGAGTGGACCCAATACCAGTGCCTGTCCTTCCCAGCCAGAAGGACTCAGGGTCCAGCAGCCATGAGGAGCCAAGGAGGGGTCCAGCCTCTGAGGAGGAGCCAGAGTGCCCGGGTACCCATCCAGGGCCACTCCCGACAAAGGTCCATGGGGCGCTGGGAAAACTTGCAGTCCCCTGTGGCCTTCAGCAGCTCCATAGTAAGTCCCTGCCTTTTCCTCTTTGATTTGCAAGTGGTCTCTGTCGGGAGAGCTGGGAGAGGGCTAAGGGCGTGAAAGACGAAGGGCGGCATGAACCCTGACAGGCTCCCAGAATGCCAACCCTCGGCCTTGTGTCTAACCCTCCTCCCTGTTTTCTTGAGCTTCTACCATCCTTGTTAATTTCCAAAGTTCAGTGCTTAGGACTTGGGAGATTTCACACAAACATAGATTTAGGGCTTCTATTTTTAAAATGGAATTGGGAAAATTCTCCACACTGAGCCGGCATTTCTATGTGGAAGTAATTGCTCAAATTAAAGAGTTGATGCCATTTAAACTGGGTATGTCATCTGCAGTTCATCACAGTCCCCCACCCCACTTCTCTGTTTGTCCCCATCCCTTAGCCGAGAGCCAGCAGCATGCCCATTGTGCATGTTTTTCCAGTGATACGGGTAAGAGGAAAGAGAAATATTTGCCATGCCCCTGTTTCTACAAAGTGGAAAAACAAAAGATAAGATTACAGGCTTATGCATTTCAAGAAAAATGTGACCATCAAAAAGAGTCTTAAATTGTTATGAAGCAAAGAACCTCTATGTCAAAATTACCCATGTCAAAACTCCTTAGGTTATCTGCCTGACCCCTGTGGTCATTCGACCCTGCAGCTTTGGTCTGCGGCTTTCTGCATATGGTCCCTTCACATTTGATCCACTGGGACATCCATCACTAAATGTCCAGGTAGCAGGTGAAGAAATTGAGTTTCTTCTCCGAGATTTCACAGCACTCCCTAGCAGTCAAGGCCAGAACCAGGGCCTCCTACTTTTGTCCCATTCCACACTCCTCTACACCAAGCTCTTTCTCTAGGGGACATATCTTCTGGAACCTTCTGCACTTACTGAAAAGAGCACAGGGAACCCCAGCATTGTGAACAAGTCACAGCTTAAAGAGGAACCTAAAATGCTATTATCCAATTACTAGCAAATTAGATGTTCAAAATGATCCTTTCAGTGAATTTCCTGCCAGTCTTTAATTTCATTAGTACACACACAACGAGAGAGAGAGAGAGAGAAATAGATCAGTTGCCTCCTGTGTGTGCCCTGACCGGGATCAACCCCACAACCTTTTGGTGCACGGAACAACACGGCAACCAGTAACTGAGCCACCCTGCCAGGGCTCAGTGTTCTCATCTTTAAAACGTTCTGCCTCCTGAGTTTCTTTTGAGGATTTAATTATTGAAATCATGCCTTCCAGTGGATGGATAACTAACAGAGGTTTTAAGTAATCTTTCTGAAAGAAAGCTCTGTGCTTTGGACACATGCCCACATATCTGGAGACATGGAAGGGAAATTGGAATTTTTTTATAAAAACAACGCTGAGCCCCCTCCCCTGAGATTCTGGTATATTTGGTCTACAGTAGAGCCTGAGCATTCGTATTTTTGTTTCTGATGATTCTAGTGAGCAACCAAGACAGAGAACCTCTGGAAGCATGGTTCGCCCCCGACTAGGAAATAGTCTGCCTTTGGCTCATATAGGCCCCTTCTCCAGCTTGGAGGGCATTGGCTGAAGTGGGTGATTTACGCTGCCTCATCAGGCTCTGACACCACCTGTAAAGTATCTGTGGCTAGCCCTGGCTGGTGTGGCTCAGTGGATTAAGCACAGGCCTGCAAACCAAAGGGTCACTGGTTCGATTCTCAGTCAGGGCATATGTCTGGGTTGCAGGCTAGTTCCCCAGTGGGGGTTAAGCAAGAGGCAACCACGTATTGATGTTTCTCTCCCTCTCCTTCTCCCTCCCTTGCTCTCTCTCTCTAAAAATAAATAAATAATATCATATCTGTAGCCAGAGTGGGAGGTCCTCAGGTCAGTCCGTGGACAATGTCCAGGCAGCCCCAGAGGTGGATCCCTTGGTTCCCACCCCTCCCGCTCTTGGCAGGCTCTCAGAGCTGCCTTCTCTGCCCACTGCCCACCTGGCATTCGGTCTGATCTGATCATGTGCCAGCACCACCAGGTCTGGACCTTCCCTTCGAAGACGCAGTCAGAACTTGCCCCTGAAGCCCCTGGGTGCCAAGCTGTGGTGGAACCCCTGACCACAATTCTGAAGGAGCCCAGTCTTGGTCTCCTTGGCTCTTTGTTCTAAATCAAAAATGTAACGAGTCTCAACAAGAACAAAGGCTGGCTTTTTTATTTTACTACAAAGAACAATGAAGCATGGGTTATTTTTTGCCTAATTGGCTGCTATAAAATCTGTGGCTTGAGGGTAGGGCAATACACTTAGGAAAGTGGTGAGTGCTGAGCCAGTGTTTAAAGTATTGGCAGACAGACAATGAAATGCCTTTTTCCTCTTGGTCAGTAAGCAGCCAAGATGGGAGCAGAGAGTCTTTGATTAGAAGTGCCGCTTGCAAAATGTTTTCCAGAACCATCAGACCAAAGAACATCTTCCTGATCAGAAAATTTGCATTGGGGACCTGCGTGTCCCCAAACATCACCACCACTCCCTGCTGTGGGCACCACCCCTCCCAGAAGAATGCCTGGCCCTCTGCCTCCTTCCCTTAATTGCAGTCTCCCTTTCTTCCTTAGCAAGAGATTTGCACACGCTCCAGTCTCTTCCTGGTCGGTCAGAGGGACGGCCCACAGACACCCCGCCACACACCCCAACCCCACGGTTAGATAAGAGTCCTGACTTAATTAGCCAAGCAGAGGAAAATCTTTTGGAAGTGATATGACCACACAGGCAGGAAGAGATGAAGGAAAGCTCAGCTGTGCTTCCCTTAGTCCCCAGGGTCCCCTCTGGGGACACATGGCTGCAGGGACCCTGCCCACAAAAGGTGGAAAACGCCCTTCTTGCTAGGCCTCTGAGTATTCCCCGCCCCCCCTCCGGGGCTTACATCCCATTTGGGGAAAGCTTACCATGGCAATCCATGTGCTTCCATTTAAGCACAAATTTATAGCCATCGGGCTGTCCCTGTTCTTGAACCAGACCTGGTAGCATCAAGGGCACAGCGTCAGCCAGGGCAACATCACTGCCCTAAACAGTTTTGCAGCCTCCAGAGCCTCGGCACCCGGGGGAATTTATTTCCACGACAGAAATACAACCGCGTGGTTAAGCAGTGAAAAGGAACCAAGGGGAAAATGGTAGACTGTAGGTCTCCCTCCCTGCCTCCCTTCTCTGTCCCCACCACCCCAGAGACAACCACGGTTCACAGTTCCCCATGTCCTTCCCAGCAGTGTTTTACCTACAAGGAAGCAAAGAAGCATTGTGTCCATGTGGGCATGTCTTTTACCACAAACGGAAGTACATCACACACAGTGTTTCAGACTTTGCTTTTCCCTTTTTACCTAATGAATCTTGGGAAATAGTTCACGTACAGGGAAGGGCAAAAGTAGGTTTACGGTGGTAAGCATGTGAAAGAGTTTATTCTTGTATTGTTATTTCTTAATCATCGTATTATTGTCCATATGAATAACTGTAAACCTACTTTTGCCCCACCCTGTGTGTAGGCAGACAGACATTCGGTAGAGCACTACCTTGTCCCTTTTTATAAGGGCTGCTGGCAATTGTTGGATGGTGGAGCCATCATCTACACATGTGTGTGAGTTTTTTAGAATACTTATTCTTAGAGCATCATTGCTAAATTGTGAGTGTGCATTTTTTCATCTTGATTGACACTTCCCAAGAAGCTGTACCTGGTTAGACACTCACCAGCAGACAAGTGTCTGCTTCTTCCTGCTGCTGCTAGTTCTGTGGATCTTAGCACCTACGACTCAAAGGGTGGTGTCTGGCCCAGTGGTGTGAGCATCACTTTCGGGAGCTGGTAGGAACCCAGGTGCTAGACTTACTGAGTCAGCCTCCGTGTTTGACCCTATGCCTGGCTGATTTCCGTGCCCGTGAAGGTGGGGAGGTGCTGGCACAGTGTTTCTGGATTCCGGTTTTGCATTGGGCAGAACTGGATCCAAGTCCCAGCTCTCTTTCTGATTTTGTGACCTTGGACAAGTTACTTAACTTCAGGGAAGCTCAGTTGCCCCTTAATTAAAATGAGAGGCTAATAGTAACTATTTCAATGCTGTTCTGACAATTAAATGATGTATTTGGAAGCACTTAGCAAAGCACTTGACTTTGCTCTAAGTTGTCAGTAAATGTATGAGAATGATAACAGGATCCTTAGGGTATCATGTGAGGTGTGAGGTCACCTTCCTCAAAGAGGGTTTGTAGGAGCTTTAGGTCATCCGCAATAGAAAGAAATCCAACCAGGTGGGTGTCTGGCTGCCGCAGAGCACTCACCTGAACAACTGGTGGCCCCACAAGTTTGTATTTCTTTTCCTTCTGAGAAGTAGACTAATCAAAGGGCCCAAAGGTGGGTAGCGCACTGCTCTCTCTAAGTGTCCTAAGTGCCGTGATCCTAAATGTTAATGGACCAGACAGGAAACCAGTGGGCTGTGGGCAAAGGGAACCATGGAGACCTTGCCCTGCAGCAGCGGGTCTGTGGTGACTGGATAAACCTAAGTGGCATCTGCAGTGGACACCTACAGGCCGGCCCCGCTGCCAGCACCAGAGAGAAGTAGGTCCTTTGCAGAGATTTTTGTTTAATGCGTCCCAGTATGATTGGGTGGAAGTGCACTAAGGGGGAGTTTAAACAGAGAGGCCCAGTAAACTAACCCGTGGTGAAGGAGCATGGCGTCCTAGGTAGGAGTCAGCCGATAGGTTTGCATGGTGCCATCTGCCAGGCACTGGGAACACACAACAGTCTCTCCTGGTGGCACTTAGACTAGGGGGTAAGTGGTCATGCAATAAACAACCATTAAATCTTTTTAACCACATCACCGCTTGGAAATACATAACACACAGCTTGCAGCAAAGCGGGGTGTGTCAGAGGCTGGGAGTCAGGTGACGGGAAAGCTGCCCTGGTTCTGACCTGCATTCAATGTGTGATCTTGAGCGGTTCACACCCCTTCTCTCTGCCACTCAGTTTTATTGTCAGCAAAATAGGGGTTTGGCTCTGATGACCTCCACGCTTGTTCCCAACTCTGGGAATCTGTGGTAAGGCTTAGAAGCATCCCACTCCTGTATCCCCCTAACCCCCCAAAAGAAGTCTATTTCCTGAAGGAGAAAGATTCCCATGACCCCTTCATAATCTTGTGGCTGAGCCCTAAGGATTGGACACACAAACACATCCATTGTGTTTGGGATGCCAGACACTGAAGATGCTGGCTGCCAGCAAGGACCAGAGCCCTTTCTTTTCATAGGGATCTTCCCTGGCATAGAGGTGAGAGCATGAATTCTAGGGTCAGACAATCTCAAATCAACTGGAGGAATCTCTCCCACTTACAGTGGGACTTTGCGTGAGACACATAGTCTCCCCAGAGAGCAGGTTCCCCACCTGAAATACAAGGTAACTGGGAGGATCACAGTACTTTCTTCCTTCTAAACTTTAAACCAAACTCTGAACACTGATAGGAACGGCCTCACAGGGAAACTTCTTTGCAGAAAGGCCTCTACCATAGCTAACTGCTGAAGGCTGGTAGTGGTTGAACTTCGGCTTCAAACAAAGCAGTGGTCAGAGCTCTAGAAGTTAGAGCTTTGTGGTAAATGCAGTCCCTCTCTGTCCTTGGGGCTCTAACCTCAGCTTAGAGAGGATGTAAGAAATTTGGACTTAAAACATAGGTCAATATGTACTGAATTCCAAAGGGCGGTACAAGTGGCAACTTCTACAAAGATGTCAAAAATTGGGAACCCACAGATCCAGCCCACAGATTGAAAATAATAATGTGTTCCAGATCATCTCTGCTTTATCTTGAGGCTTAGCAAAGTGGGCCAGCACCAGAGCATCTTACTGGCAGAGCCATTGCCAGCCTTTTGGTGGGGTAGGACCAGCCAGCGCTTACAGCCCCCACTGTCCCACAGTGTCCTCCTCTGTGCTCCGACCCACTTCCCTCAGTCCCCTGGCCTTCCTGACTCCTGTGGGCATTCTGAGTCAGGAGCCTGCTCTTGGTCTCAGAAGACAGAGCACTCATTGTGGACTGGATAAGCTTTCACAGACACATAGGACTTCTCGTGGTTATTGAAGTCGAAGTAGGGTTTTGGTGGACAGGAAGGGCCTTTCCTAACAAGGTGAGATCAGAGGCACAGCACAGGAATCTTCACTCAAGAGGCAGCAAATGGACACCCAGCCAAGCTGAGGTCTGTGTTTAGGAGTGAAGGGAGCAGACGGGGGAAGTGCAGACTGCGAACAGGTTTAGGTGACAGAGTAAATTGATCGTGTTAACAATGAGATCTCCTGAAGGTCTGCTGAGCTCAAGAGTACCTGAGGGAAATGATGCTCTAGGAAGATGCACGGGTGATACATATGAAGGGTTAGAAGGAAAAGAGGCGAGAGGCAGCAACATCTGTTTGGCGGCAGTGCAGAAATCCAAGGTTGAGGGCTGCAGGATCTGAGCCTGGCTGGTAGCGTCAGGCATGGAGGGAGACTCTGAGAGGAAGAACAACTGCCAGTAACTGACGGGCACGTGGGCGAGGGGAAGGGAGGAATCAAATCAGAGTCCATTGTGACCGGGTTCGGGGAAAGGGCAGCCATCTGGATTCAAGAGTACAGGGAAGATGATCAGTTTTGCCCCAGGCATGCAAAGAATCTGCTGGAAGAAGCCTTCCTCTGTGCCCATTTAGGAAAGACTCACCCAGGCCTTTCTCTTGCAGGAAAAAGATGTGACTCCAGATAAACACCTACTGCCCAAGGTGCAAGAGGCTGCCCTGTGGCTAGGGGCCTTGCCAGATTCCAGACCTGCCAAGCCTGCCCTCTCCACCACCTCCTCCATCGCTGACTTCTTCCTTGCCCTGACCATCTGCAACTCCGTCATGGTCTCCACTACTACCGAGCCCAGGCAGAGGGTAGGGACGGATAAAGGTGGGGTGGCAGGGGGGAGGGGAAGAGGGCTACAGGCAAGGGGTGAGGACCTGAACAGGAAGACAAGGCCCTTAGGCTCTAGCCACAATGTCACCGTTTCATCACTCCAAGACCTTGAACTTGTACCCTTTCTGGGCCTCAGTTTCCTTATTTTTAAATAAAATGAAGAAGGTTCTTTATGAGCTCTCTGTGTAGCCTTCAAATTTTGTGCCTGTCTGTTGGGTAGATATTAAGAGTTAATATTTACTGAGCACTGGCTACATGCCAGGCTGCATGTCAAATACTTCAGCTGCATTATCATTTAATCCTCACAGCGGTATGGCTCTGGATTTAACCAGTGAAGAAACGAGAGGCTCAGAAAGCTTGAGTAACTCAGCAAAAGTTGTATGGTTAGTACATGAGAGAAGCATAACCTCGTATTGTACTGGTCTCTGCTTTCGTAATGAAGATAGCTTTGTCTTTCATCATCCATCGACTCTCGGCCAAGCTCCCCTGTGAGTGACTGCTGAGAATATTGGTTGTCACAACTTGTGGCGATGAAGTTAAGAAAAAGATTCACCCAGGCACCCACTCAAAGCCTCCACTTCTTATGTCCAGATCCCCCTGAAAAGTCACTTCAGGCCCTGAAAAGTTGCCCAGTTATCAGAAGTGTCCAGGGAGCTCTGAGAGGATGTTCGCATTACCTGAGAAATGAGCTGTATTTCCGAGAGAGGAGGAAGCGCCATCTGGGGGAGGACAGGACAGGACAGCCTCCACCTCTCAACATTCAGGGTGATAGGGAGGCTCCAGCTGGTGGGTAGCAGAAAAGCCCACCCTCTGGAGTCAGACAGAGCCGGACCTGAGTCCTAGCTCTCCAGCCAGCATGCTGGGTGATGGTGGCCCATTTATTTAACCTCTCTGTGCCTCAGTTTCCTCATCCATAAATTGGGATCATAGTAGCCCTTAAAGCTGCTGGGAGGATAAAGTGAGATGAAGGCTGTGGTTAGGGTATAGGAATGTGGACTCTTACTGTGGGTATTTTGTCTCCTTTCTTTCCCTTTGTCTCTGGTTAGAGTGGACAGTCATGACGAGTCCCAAGAATGTCAGGGGTGGAGGGAACATCCGGCGTAACAGTCCTGTTCTCTAGGTGGGCAAACGGAGGATCACCTAGGGGAGAAGACTCGCCCACAACCCCGGAAGGCCCAAATAATTCATTTATTGCATAATGACCTTCTAGAGTCTGCCCTAAGACAGCTTGATATCTTTTTCCAGCATTGAGAGTAACATTCTCCTTCCCTTCTTTGATCTCAAGGTCACCATGCCACCCTCAACCAAGGCTCTGGGGACATCCCTGGAGAAGATCCAGCAGCTCTTCCAGAAGTTGAAGCTTTTGAGCCTCAGCCAGTCTTTCTCATCCACTGTGCCCTCTGGTGCCGACCTGGGGGAGAGCTTGGGGGCCAACGTGCCCACTACAGACTCGGATGAAAAAGACGATGACACGTCTGTGTGCAGTGGAGGCTACTCCACAGATGGCGGCTACAGGAGCAGCACATGGGACCAAGGTGACATCCTGGCATCTGGGTCAGGCACCTCGGAGGAGGAGGCTCTGGAGGACCCGGCCCTAGGCCTGGCCAGCTCCGAACTCTGTTATGAGGCTGAGAGCCCTGACGAGGCCGCCCTGGTGCACGCTGCCAATGCCTACAGCTTCACACTTGTGTCCCGGACACCCGAGCAGGTGACGGTGCGCTTGCCCCAGGGCACCTGCCTCACCTTCAGTGTCCTCTGCACCCTGGGCTTTGACTCTGTCAGGAAGAGAATGTCTGTGGTGGTGAGACACCCGCTGACAGGCGAGATCATTGTCTATACCAAGGGCGCCGACTCGGTGATCATGGACCTGCTGGAAGACCCCGCCCGAGGTGAGTCCCCCTCCCCGGGAAGTCAGGGCTCTGAGGGGTAAGAGGCAGCGTGGAATGGTAATGGCAAGCTCCAGTTACAGCATCACTCAGCCCGGCCAGTCCCTGAGGGACACAGGCCCACACGCTACTCTCCTCAAAGCAGGTTCCTTAACACACGCTGCACTCCATGTCTCCTCGACCTGGAGAAGGACGGTCTTGTAAAAGCAATGCCTCTTCTTTATCCCTTTTCTGGTTTTCCAAACTCATTGAAACATGGAGTCTCCACACACTAGTTTTGACGAGGACACCCATTAATATACCCTAGAACGTGCTATGCCCCTAACTCTTAGTTTTGGAGAGAAGCCAACTGAACCCAGAGAGGAAAGTGACCTAAGAGAGGTGGCACGGTAACTAGGGGTCAATCCTCCACCCAGGTACAGCCCCTGAAGCCTAGCCCAGAGCTCCCTCCCTGCTGCCAGAATTCTGCACCAGGCTCCGTTCACTCGGGAAG
This sequence comes from Macrotus californicus, assembly GCA_007922815.1. Lineage (NCBI taxonomy): Eukaryota > Metazoa > Chordata > Mammalia > Chiroptera > Phyllostomidae > Macrotus > Macrotus californicus. Next base: position 36,713 of record VMDR010000796.1, on the reverse strand, counting down.
CCTCAGGTGTCCCTCTTTATCATCCTTTTCCCCAGCCTCTCCCGAATAGATTTTCATAAACCTGCACCAAGCCAGAAAAATGTTCCAAAGTCTCTCCCTATCAGTGTCCAATTTGGGAGCAGCATGAATTAGTGCACAGCCGCTCCTTGATTACTAACGAGGAGAAGACAGTGCTGGGGCGATGATTCTCCCAGGACGGCAGACTCCAGCCAAGCTTTAGAATTGCCCAGGCAGCCCTGTGCCTCCTGCATTATCCACTGTGGAGCAAAGCCAAGAGGTTCATGAGGATTGATGAGTGTTCAGAACGGGAAGGGAGCTAATGAGGTCTCTTCATCCCCAGACCCTGGCAGACAAGTGAATGCAGTGTTTCTGAGTCAGGGGAGCCACAGCCACCAGAGCTGCCCTGCAGATGTTTTTTGTTTGTTCCTCAGCCGATGGCAAAACGGCTTAGAGATGCTCCCAATAACAGACACATGAGCAATGTTGCCATTAAGCATTGAAAACTAAAGCCTTGAAATGGATGAGGGGAAAAATAACCCGGGGTTTAACATATCGATGGTGTTTGAACATCCGATTGGACCCCGAGGTTTCTGTTAGCCCAAGCAAAACAGGTCAATTCAAAGGTAACCAGACAGAAGGCAAAAGGGTTTAATCTTAGAAACTGATGTCTTTGAAAATGAGATATTGCAAGTAGTGCTCAAGAAGACAAGGCATAAAGACTGTGCTTAAGGCACCAGAAAAACACCTTTGAAAAAATGAGAAAATAATCTCTGAGAGAAATTTCGCAGTGTATAAAAACAGCCTTAGACGGCTATCATGGGGAGAAAATCAGAGCTCATTGGGCTTTCTTATACTTCTTACTTTTAAATATTGTATCTTTAATTTTGCATTATATGGAGAGATGGATGAGGTGCACAAAAATCTGTTTACTACTTAGGGCCTCTGAAGACCTCCATCTAGACCTGTTTTTAAAATAAAAATCTCTGACCCTTTTTCCGAGCTCAGCTTTGTAAAGTGCGGCAATTGATTGGTGATGTCTTCGGCATCTTAGATAAAGCAAGAGGTGATAGCATCAATCCTGCCCCAGACTCACTAACCCAGGATGAAAAATGCTTTTTATGTGGCAGATAAAAGTATTGGAACTTCAAGAGAAAAAGATAACTTTTTCTAAAAGAAATGTATTATGTAGGACTTCCTAAAGGGGACTTTGAGCAACACAATGAAGTATTTTTCATTCTAAACACTAGATTGGTAGGAAATGCAAAGAAACATTTCTAAGACCATTTTTTACCTAGAAAGAAAGCCTGGTTCAGCAAACCCAATGTGGCAAAGAATTTAGCAATGAGAGTGGGGTCCAAAGCTGTCTCAGGACCTAACTTGATGTAAGGGCCGAAGTAGATGACAGAGAAGCACTGGATGGTCTGTCCAACACTCAGCAAACAGTCGGTCATCCTGGGCTAAAGCAGCTACAAAGAGAACACTATGGATAGTAATAAGGATTCAGATTTCTGGTCTCTTGATTCAGCAGAGCTTTGACTGGACCTGGGAATCTCTATTATTTGTTGAAGTTCCCAGAGAATTCTGAGGCCAATAGGCATTTGGGACCAACACCTTAGACCATCTACCCTCCCTAAATAGTGCCCTGCCCAGCCAGGCTTTTGACGATCAGGCATAGAGAACAGACAACCCAAGGGCTCCCAAAGTTACCACATCACCTTCCTGGACTCCCTGACGGCCAGGAGAGCTCCCCTGTTTCCAGGGAGGGCTGTAAGGGGGTTCCCGCTTTAAAGAGTCCAGAATGTTAGGAAAGGGATCCCTGAGCATTTGCACATGACCTCATGGGGGACAATGACTCTTTCACAGTGACTGATGCTGATGTGGAAAAGGTGAGGAGAATTCGCGCCCAGACCCAGAAGCACCTAGACTTGTATGCAAGAGATGGCCTTCGAACTCTGTGCATCGCCAAGAAGGTGAGAACAAATTCCTCTCTAAGTAGCTGAATGGCCTCAACCCTGATTCTGTGTTTTCCATTTCTTTTTAGAAGACCCTTGATGTTGGTTGCTGTGATACTTTCAAAATGAGCTCTTTTGATTCATCATAGACCCATGACCTTGACAATGTTGCTGGGGCCGAAATTGGAATGGCAAGGTTCCATCAGTGTGGCTTTGTGGTACCCTGTCTTACAGGGTCTATGGAAGCTGGTGACCCCTAGCTCATAAAGTAATTTTTAATGTTGTAATTTTGCCTTCAGCATATTCTTTTAAAATTGGCATTATTTGCATAGATTTAGAATTTGGCAGATTTTATATGATCACATAAAAATCTTGATTTCTGGTTTCCATTGAAAATGTAGAGGATCTGTCAAAGTGGGTCTCCATTCTCGAAGGGCAGCAAACAGCTACAGCCATGTCACAGCTGATGCCAGATAAGGAATGTATTCTTCTGTGTTGTGGTCAGTCACAGCCCCCACCATTCCCAGTAGAATTGCCCTTGGCCCAGCTCTGGTCATGTGGATGACCCACCTCACCTCCTGAAGGTCTTTAACTGGGCAAGAGAGACAGATGGAGCTGTAGATCCCAGAGCATGGGCATCAAACGAGGCACCTAAATCAGGTAGGGGAGCTATGATGGGCACAGACTTCCAGATGACTAGACTAATTTCTCATCCATAAATTCCCAGAGCTCATCTCTTTTATGGTGCTTAGGCAACCACAAATATATAAGACTTTATGAGAACCCACTTTGAAGCTAGACCTACCTTGCCCAAGTCCCAATCTCACCCCTTATCTGTTGTGGGACCTTGTGCAAGTTTCTTCACCTCTTGGTGTTTTGGTTTTCTTATCCATAAAGTGGTGGTGTCAGTGCTCCTTACCTCCTACCGTTGTCATGGAGATTAACTAAGGGAACACATGTACATGGGACAGCAACCAGTGCTTACTACTCTATAGACTGTCATTTTACCCTTACCACCTTCTATTTTTCACTGAAATTATTTGTGTCTATTTTGACGTCTCTAATGAGACATTGAATTGCACAAGAACAAAAGACTACCCGTGTCTGCTTGGTTCTCCCTACAGAGCCAGGCACAGAAAGATAATATATTTGATGTTTGGACAAAAGATTTATCCATTGCTGTAAGAGACAGTCTCCATGCAATGCCAACAGAAGAGTCTAAAAGTGCCATGGGACTCCAAGGGAGGAAGATATGTCCTCTAGTTGCATTCTTCCAGCTTTTGGGTACCACCTCCAAGAGCTAGCTAGAGCCAGCAAGAACATTCTACCAGGCTATGCAAGAGCTGGTTTCTGCTTACCCTTCAAGCCTCATTGTTGGCCCCTTTCTACCTGGCACTCCATCCTTTAGCCAACTAGCATGTTCAAGAAACAGACAAAACCAAGTTCACTGCTGTTTCACAGCCTTTGCTCTTGGCCCACCCCATGACTGAACCCTTGGCATCATTGGATCTCAACTTGTACATCACCTTGTCTAAGAGACCTGAAGATTCAAATGAAACAGCCCCTCTTCCCACAGCTATCCCGACCCAGTAACCCACATGTCATCATATCATCCTCTTTAATTTCTGTATAGAACTCCTTGAAATAAGCTATTCTTTTAGTATTTACTTGGATGATGTCTCTCACCCTCCGGTAGCCCAGGCATGCAGGGGTCTTCTTTGTCTGGATCACTGCTGTATCTCCAGTGCCCTGAGAAGGGTAGAAGCTGCTCAACGGATGTTTGGTGATAACGGAACATAATTGATTTATTGATTCATGCATTTAAAGAAACAATCATTAAGGACAAAGCCCTATCAAATTGTGTAGAGATGCCCTGACTGGTGTGGCTCAGTTGGTTGGGAGTCATCCTATAAAGGGAAAGGTTGCCAGTTCAATTCCTGGTCAGGGCACATGCCAAGGTTGTAGGTTTGGTCCCCAGGTCAGGGCATGATTGAGAGGTAACTGATCAATGTTTCTCTCTCACATCAGTGTTTCTCTCCCCTGACCCTTTTCCCTCCCTTCCCCCCTCTCTTAAAAAAAAATGTATAGAGAAGCTCAAACAGACACATGGGAAGGGTGAGGAATTCACTCAGAGTTGTGAATGAGTCTATTCCTGTCCCATAGGTCATAAGTGAAGAGGACTTCCGGCGGTGGGCCAGTTTCCGGCATGAGGCTGAGGCGGCCCTTGAAAACCGAGAGGAGCTTCTGATGGAGACCGCGCAGCACCTGGAGAATCAACTCACCTTACTCGGTAGCTAAAAATAAGTCCTTATGAAATGAGAAATAGGAACACAGCAAGCTGGGAAGGGAGTTCTTGGCCCTGATTCTGACACTGCTACAAACGCTTCTCAATTAGGAGCCTTCCCTGGGGTTCCTTTCTGGGTATTTGGCACAGACAGGCTGTGCCAACATGCCACCCAGACTCCATACACAGCTTCCCGAGAGTGCCCAGGAGCACACCTATACTCCCTGCTGGGTGAAGCCTAGGAGTGTGGTTGCCTCTTCTGCATTTGCTCAAATGTTTATTGAGCACCTACTGTGTGCCAAAACAGTATAGTAGGCATTAGGGCTACAACAGGGAACAAGAGCACAGGACCTGCCCTCCCATAGGTCAGAGTCCAGTGACAAACAGATTAAACAAGTAATTAAACAGAGTATGGTGGGGGCTGGCCTGGAAGATGTACCAGCTGGAAGGAAACACAAAGAAAAAGGTGTCAACCTGGCCTGGGGGCCGAGGAGGGGCAGGCAGGCTGGACTGAGTGGAGAAGTGGAGTTGGTCGGGCCAAGGGGGAGAGTGCTGCTGGCATGCAGGAGAGAAAGCCCGGGCCGGCTGGGCAGTCGCGTCTGCTGTGGCTGGCCCACGGAGGATGGGGGAGAAAGGACCCAGATTATGAAAGGCCACGTAAATCACACGCCGAACATTCAGAGAGGCAAAGGGGAAGGAAAGCGGAATAGATTTCTGCTTCGCAGAAATCCCTCCAGCTGCTCCTGTACAGAAATGAGGTTGACGTGTGGAGGGAAGATGAGCAGCATGCAGACCACAGTTCAGAGATGGCATTTCTGTTGGACAGAAAGCATGGCTGAGAGCGAAGGGGGCTTTATTTATCAGGGTCAATCTCTCAGCTCAGGGGTAAGATCTCGGGTAAGATCTGGGAAGGGCCCTGCGGGGGCAGCAGGTGCACAGTGGCCCGGGGGCTGCTTTCTTTCATCTCACGAGATAACGCTGCCTTGGGCGCAAGGGCCTTGTGTAGGCCCTGTTGAGACCTTGGCCCAAGGACACATCCCAGCATCCCTCTGAGCCTTGGTTTCTTTGGATAAAACACACTCCCCTGTGCTGCCCAGCCCGGCCAGTGTTCCCCATAAGAAGAGCATGATGCCTTGCTCTTCAAAGGCAGCAGCAAGATGCGATAAGGCGGGTCGCAGCCAGGGACAGAGTTCTGCTCCCCACCTCCTCCACCCTTTTGTTTCCGTGTTTTCACCGCAGGGACCTTTGTCTGAGGCCTCACAAGGCCCCCTTGAAAGCTGGTCACAAGAACTCATTTCAACAGGAACCAGAAGGTAGCTAGGCCACAGCTCTGTCCGCCACACAAGGCCACTGGAGCATCATCCCACTGGAGTGCTGACCCCTTCTCACCCCCCAAGGTTTCTTGTTTCCGGGAGCACTCTGGTTGGCGAGAAGGGCTCTTCAGCCTGAAAGGAGGAGCACTTGTCAGGACCTGTCTGCATCCTTGGCAGGGGAGGCTTTGCCCAGCCGGCCCGTTTCATTTTCTCTTTCACACAAATAAATACGTTTTTCCTCCTCTCCCCTTCACTCTGCCTCCCTGTAATATGAATCAGCTCCGGAGGTTCACGTCCCAAGCTAACCCTTAGAGGGAAAGATGAAGCCAAGCCATCACTCTTTCCAGGGTGGTTTACCTGTGTGTTTGGGCCTCAAACACAAAACAGACACATTTGGGGACAGTGAGGCTGAATTTCTTCCCTCAAGGTGGCTCTGGAAGGAGATGGCTAGGGCCAGGAAGAGATTCCACCTTGCCACCAAGAAACTGCCCTGCCCTTCCAAACCTGCCTGGCATTCACGTTTGCTCCCACAGTGAAATGACCTTTTCACTATGCATCCAGCGTAACTGGTTTGCCAACCTATTGTCACTCGGACCTATTGAAAGAAATGAAATGCCTCACTCCTGCCCGGAGTGAAACAGGTCTGTGCCCTGAAATGAATCTCAATTTAAATGCTGGTTTACTTTTGCTTAATCACTGCTATCCAATATTTGGGTTGGTGGCAAGCTGGAGATGATTCAAAAATTAAGGAAGCTGCATATTTAATTCTCTCCCAGAATATTAGCAAAAACCTGGGTCTCTATTAATTCTGCTGTGAGCAGTTGCATAGCGAAGATTTCGGTCTCTTTGTCTCTCTCCACTCCACTGCCACTGTTCCGCCAGCTCTGCTCCTCACTCGCGCTTGGCCCCCATTGGCCCTGAATTAATTCACCCTGCGTGCTCCAAACTCCAATCAGTTCTCTAGAATGGCATTCTGAAAACTCAAAACTGATCCTGCCACTCTCCAACTTAAATCCCTTTAATAGCTTTCTCAGCTGCGAAATAAATGCCAATCCTGTAAGGCCCTGATCTGCAAAGCCTTATCTCCTGGCCCCCTTTCTCCCCTGGCTCTGCCTCCTTTTCTGCATCATTTCTCACTCTGACCCCTGGGCCTTGACAGGTGCTGATCCCTCTACCTGGAATTCTCTTCCTTCTCCACCTGTGGACTTTATCTTCCAGGTCTGAGCTTAAAGGGCACTTTGTCAGCAAGCCTTCTCTGACCTTCCATGGCACCCTGGGCTTCTCGTGTAGCTCAGTTATAAACCCTTATCAACAGGCCCTGAAGCTCTGAGAGGGCAGGGGCCAGCTCTGTGTATTTTACTGCTGTATCCTGGGTGCTTAGCACAGCCTGGAATGTGGAAGATATATAATAATTACTGCCTGTCTTGATAGGGCTTTGGGGAAATTAAGCAGCTGCTTTCCTACCATAACTGTGCTCTCTGGTGTCTTTGATCCCTCCAGGAGCCACTGGGATCGAAGACCGGCTGCAGGAAGGAGTGCCAGATACAGTCGCTGCTCTGCGGGAAGCCGGGATCCAGCTCTGGGTCTTGACTGGAGATAAGCAGGAGACAGCAGTCAACATCGCCTACTCCTGCAGACTGTTAGATCAGACCGACACCGTGTACTCCATCAACACAGAAAATCAGGTGAGGACAAAGCAGGGCCCACATGTCCGAGTGCGACGTAGCCCTCAGAGGGCCCTGGAAGTCATCCAGCCCAGGATCCTCTACCTCGCACCCACGTAGGGTCAGCCAGTGTTATATTATGTTTCACAGTACATATTAGAAAGCTGTGCCTCTCCTGAATTCCACCCTCTGCCCAGCCTCCTCATTCTATGTATGAGGACACTTAAGATCACAGAGGCTGTGACCTGCCCGGGGTCACCTTGTAATTTCTGACAGATGAGTCTACAAAGCTCGTCTCCTTCAGGGCACTGCTGAATGCATGGCACTGGACTGTGTGCTCATAGAACCTCAATGGTTGATTTATTATAGTTTGAATTAACTCATCCATTGAAAAAAAAACTTCCATTACATTGAAATAATTCTGAGTTTAAAATTTCAGCTCCAACTTGAAAGTCAAACTGGTTTGCCACAGAGTAAATCCTGAAGGGAATGACACGTGAATCCAGCGCATTTTGATGGGGTAGGAAAGAGATAAGCACAGTTACGATACACACTGTGATTTTCAACCCAAACAGGTTGTAAGTCTCAGGGAGCAAGGTTCGGAAACAGGGCTGTGTACAGTCTGAAGAAGTGCATTCAAAATTGTAACACCACTTCATATTTAGGAGGAAAAATCTATTTTCACAATACCAACTGCAGAAAATACACTTCCATTCTCTCCTGGGCTGATGACCATGGGAAGTGGTACTGACTTGCATGCTCCCACCGAAAGGAAGCAGGGTCTGGAGTAGATGTGGGACATGGACAAGGGAAGCACTGCCTGGCAGGGGGGGTGAGTGGGGAGGGACCTGGAGCACGCCGCAGAGAAAGGAGGGAGCAGAGAGAGGAAGAGGGAAAGGAAAAGGCCAGCACCGAAAAAGCAGGAAGAATGATAGAAGCTGATCAGGATCCAAAACTTTATGAGGTTTAAATTTGGTTTTTATTTCATGAAGAATACTCATACACTTTTTTTTAAAAAAAAGGGTAGTGTACACTATGAAAAGTGCCTGAGGCCCTTTAAATTAATTGGAAAAATTATTTACTTTCTTGTCAGGTGCACAGATGATGCTACAGTTACATTAAACCCCAAAGAATTTTCAAAATGAAAATAATCTCAGGGAAATCTTTGGCATTAATATTATGCTTAGGAGAAAAAGTAATTTGCAGCTTGCTTGAGTTCTCAATCCCTGCAAGAGTGTTGATGTCTTCCTGCCCTGCTGACAATGGAAATTTTGTTTGCAAAGATTGTTTCCCTCAAGGTGATTCCAGGAGGACATCGCAAACCTGTGAGCCGGGCAGGGGGCGGGGGCTGCTTCTGCGGGTTGTTAAATGCAGTGCATTCCTGTAGGAAGCTGAGATGTTTGTTAATTAATTAGCCAAAGTTCCTAAGGAATGGAGGGCCCCACTCCACACTGAGTTCAGTCATTGTCAACTTTAAAAGCTGTCTGGGGCCCTCCAAGACAGTACCTGAACATTAGGTCCCGCCCACACGCCTGGGACGCTAAGCCTAGGAGTCTTTCTTGTCCCCTTGTCTGGGGAAAAGGCTTGGGTGCCTAGCTATGTCAAGACAGACACTGGGGAAATCCACTCTAAATCACAGATTGATTTAAACATCCATTTAATGTAATTACATATTCAGTGGATATTTCCTCCAAGGGTTTTTATCTGCTTCATTCATTATAAATTGATTTAGGGCTACTGTTGCTTTGTTATGCATCTTAAAGCTATAAGCAAGTTAGGGGGCCTATGTAGACCTCAGGGTTCTCGTCCGTAAGATGAGAACAACCCATCACTGAAATGTCGATGTGTCATGGAATCTTAGATGGGACTACAGTGTTAAGTAGAAACTAATAATAGCAACTATTACTGTTATTATTAACACCATATTGGAAGGCTTAATATTGTCCACATACCATAACTCTCTGAACTTCATTCTCTTCATCTGTAAAATAGAAATTAAAAAGACTTATTTCAGAGGCTATTTGGGACAGTTAAATAAGATCATAGAAGGGAAATATCTATTAGAACAGTATTTGTATTAGTTAACAAATTCCATCAAAACTGAAAATACCACTTTCATTATCGCAGCTTCTGAGGGTTAGCAGTCCCGGAGTAGCTTGGGTGGATACGTACTCTGAGTCATGGTCTTTCTCGAGGTTTCAGTCAGGCTGTCAGGGTTGTGGGCTCATCTAAATGCTCAACTGGGTGGGTCATTTGGGACTGGAGAGGAGTCCTTCAAGCTCATGGACACAGTTGTTAGCAGGCCTCCATTCTTGCCATGTGGGCCTCTCCGCAGAGGGCTTCACATCGTGGCAGCTGGCTTTCCCTAAGGCAAGCTGTCCAAGGCAGAGTGAGGAAGAATGCCTTATGGGTAGCCAGTCTTCATAAACTACCTGGGGGAGTGACATCTTGTCACTTTTACAGAACTCTTCATTAGAGAGGAGTCACTAGTCCTAGCCCACACTCAAGGGGAGGAGATTACACAAGGACGTGAGTACTGGGAGGGGACTCACTGAGAACCATCGAAGGGGCTGCCTACCCCAATAACTGATGTACACTAAATGTCACATGAATGGAAACCACTGTGATTATTACATAGAAAATTCGAAATAATTTGTAGATTTTATTTGCAAGCTTATGTTTCCAGTGACTTGCTGCAGTCCTGTGTTGAAGGGATCTTTATTTATGACAATCCCAGCTTCAGCAAGGCCTGTTTTGATCTCTTCCCCAAGTAAGTGTTTCAGGTAAACCCAGCAGCCCCTCAAACTGCCTCCTGTGGCCCCCTGGGTTCTGTGTACGCCTGACTGCCCGTTCAGCATCCCCTAAAGGAAGGATCGGGAATAATGAACTGCAGCCCTACTCACTCCAGAAGAAATGACAGCATTCTCAGAAGCTTCTAGATGGACGGTGCCCAAACCTATCATTTCAGAACTTTCACAATTCTTGCCAAAATTCACATATTACCTGGACTACTTTTTTATTGAATTTCACTTACACTGATTCACTCGGAACCTTTAAAAATTTACTTTTAGAAGGAATTTTTGGCACAACAGTAAATGAAAAATGTCACCCTGTGCCATGCCTGAAAATACGCTGCTGAGTAAAGACCGTGTGAGCAGCACGATGCTATTAAAACTGATAATACAGTTGCCGGCCACAGCTTTTCTCTATCTTTACTTAAAAGTGAGGTTTACAGAAGGTAAAGAGGATTAAGAATATATTTAGAACCAAAATCTGACTTGGTGTTTGATATGATCAGAAGTAATGGAAGAGAATTGATAAAAAGAAATAACTTCTTCACTGTGTTTCAGGGGAAACACCAGAGAAAATAAGTTCCTTTAAACCAGTAAGACTTTCACATCCATGGTCCGTTTTAAACAATATGACCAACACATTCGTACCAACACATAAACGCACAGTTATGTGGTTTTACAATTCAGAAGCCACAATTTGAGTGGCAGTGCTCTGCCTCTAGTACTAAGTGAGATGACCTTGGACAAGTTACTAAAAATGTCACGGTTTCCATTTCTTCATCTCCCAACTAAAGCTGGTAATAATGCCCCCGCTTCCACAGTTACCACACAGGAATGTCCTGAGGAATGCAGGAGGGCTGAAATGACCGCGACTCATAGGAAGCATCACACCAGTATGACATGTTGTCCTTCTGTACCGTTGGATCGGGGTTAGCATCACACACCATGCCTGTATCTGTCTCAGTCTTGCTGGGCTATATCCATTCCCATCCCCAAGCAGTCTCCCCTATTTTGGACAATTTGATTCCAAATTAATATTGCTCCGATGCTGTCTGAAATGGTGCAGAGAAGTGTAAAAATCAGAGAATGATTCCTAGGTAAGTAATCTGTATGGTGATGGAGTTTTATAACTATTTTACTGAAGGATAAAGTGAGATTTTAAACACACATTTCCAATGTTGCTTACTCATACCAAATGCATTATTCTGAATCTTTACAGGAAACCTGTGACTCCATCCTCAGCTGCGCGCTGGAAGAGGTAAAGCAATTTCATGGACCACAGAAGCCAGACCGCAAGCTCTTTGGGTGGCGACTACCTTCTGAGACACCTGCCCCCACCTCCAGAGCAGCAGTTCCAAAGGTTGGACTGGTCATCGATGGGAAGACACTGAACACCATTTTCCAGGGGAAGCTGGAGAAGAAATTTCTGGAGTTGACCCAGCACTGCCGGTCCGTCCTGTGCTGCCGCTCCACCCCACTCCAGAAGAGCGTGATCGTCAAGCTGGTGCGAGACAAGCTGGGCGTCATGACGCTTTCCATAGGTACCTGTCACGCTCAGGTGTGGGTGGTACCACAGCAAGGCTGCTTGGATGAGAGGCCTGGACTGGAGGTGGGGGCGGGGGTGGGGGCGTGTGGGGGTGGTCAGGTATCTAAGTCAAGATGCTAAGGGTGAGGGTCGTTGTCTTGGAGGGACAGAGGTCGAAGCGACAAGATGTGGCAACCAGGAGATGAAGCAGAGGCTAAGCAGAGTGGGAGAGTGAACCAAAGTTCTCAGGATTAGCAGGTGAGCTAAGGAAAAATCAGGACTTGGCGGAAGGGCAGAGCCAAGAGGGGCCTCAACTTTGGAGTATCCAGGTAGCTCAGTAATATACACACAGGCCAGCTCATTTCTGGGATGCAGACCATCTCTCTTCCATACTTAACACACAGGACAATACTGAACCTCAGGCATTTGTGGATTTGATATTCTGCTGAGTGTCCATGACTGGCGGGGAGATTTAAAAGTCAGGCCTGTCCCATATTTAATTTTGTATGTTCATTCCTAAATTCAAGGCCTAGCACAGAGAAGTAAAACCTTCCAGGAGCACCCAATCCTGGTTTACAAGAATCTTACTGATTGGGTCTCCATTAACCCTCCAGGCATCTCTCTCCCCAGGTCCCAACCCAACGAAACTGTTCCCCATTCTCCAGGAGCCTTGTCTTCTCTCTCTCTCTCTCTCTCTCTCTCTCTCTCTCTCTCTCTCACACACACACACACACACACACACATCCAAGTCCTTGCACAAGCTATTTCCTCTGTAAAACCTTCCTGCTGCCAGTCCTAACCTCCCTTTTCCCTGGGGCCTCCCCAGTACACAGCCCTCCCAGTTCCAAGTTCTCGTATGCTTTCTGTGATGGCCTGCTCAGGAGACCAGGAGTCCCAGCGCAGAGGGACAGTACCAGTCTTACCCACCGTTTCATCCCACGCCCAGCACACACCACACCCAGAGTAAAGAGCACGCTTATTTAGGGACATGCTTACGGATGGGTTCAGGTTCTCTCCTTCCTACATAGGCATGGAGAGATTTTCCTTCCTGGCATGCCTTATGAGAAGCCTATTATACATTGTTTTTTCTTCTGGAATTTAGGTAAAAGCAAGTAAAAAAAAAAAATAGGGAGTGGGCACACAAAAAATACAGGGAACAGCGCTTTAGCCACTACATTCTAATTTTATCCCGCTGAATTATCCTCTTCAAAACTTCAGACACAAACAAGGCAGTAGCCCAGGACTGATTCCCTGAAGAAAGAGATTGGCTTCACTCCCGTAGCGACAGAAACACAGCCAGTGGGCTGAGAACTAGCGTGACTGCCCACCTCTCCTCCCACTGGTTTGCCAGCAGAAGAGGGTAAAGGGTGGCTTTAGTTCTGCCACAGGGAAAGATTAAAATTATGTGCTGCTCTGCTATATCAAGAGGGGAAAAAGTCATTATAAGAAGAGTGGCTGCTTATAATGACAAAATGTTTACGATCAGTCAATTTCGTTGCCAAATAATTAGGGACAAGAAATCCTCTCCCCCAGCGCCATATATCCCATGACGTCTAATACAGATTTAATTGCAGACTGTGAGGACCTACTGGAAAGCAGTGGAGTCAGAGGGTTGAGGCAACACGATCTACAAGCCACGCCCCGCAAGCTGAGTCCAGCCCACTGTGTGTTTTTAGAGGGATGCGAAGAAGGGTTTTTATCCTTCTGAATGTAAGGACAGTTGTTCAGTTTTGCTTCTTGGCCGACAAAGCCTAAAATATTTACCATCTGGCCCTTTACAGAAAAAGTTTGGTAAACTCTAGTAAGAAAGATAGAGCATTAGGAAAAACCAGCCTTGACAGCTATACAGTTCCTTGTCCAAACTCCTTGCCACCTGCCTGTCTGTGGCCATTTACCTTTAAAGTTAAATAGGATTTCACCAGCCACATTTCAATGGTCCCATGTGGCCGCTGCTTTCTATATTGGACGGTAAAGATAGAAGACATTTGCATCATTACAGAAAAAGCTATTTGGCCCTAACCTCCAGTTTCCTGAATTATTCACTGAATGGCAACTCAATGTGACTAAATGTACCTCAACCAAAAAATGAGTCTCATTTTTCTATATTCAGAAACAAAACTGAACACTGTCCCGGTCCTTAGAGTCCCTTGATAATCAGATGACTTAGCTGTCCAGACGTCCCAGTGGTCCTGACATGGTCAGTATTTCATGCTAGACTGAGTTAAGGAAGGTATGCTAGCCTTGGAATGGGAAAGCTCTCAGTTCCAGTCTCCCTGGGTCTCTTCGCTCGCTGGATTACTCTTGCTGAGTCCCTGTGTTGCCCAGGTTCTCCATTTGCTCCTCACTAAAGTCCATTTAACATTCGTGAGCTCTTTTGTGTAAACCACAAAGTGCTGCTCCCTTACTCACCAATAATCCCCAACACCTAACATTGTGCCTAGAAAAAGGAGACGCGTATTTGTTAATTAAAAAAAAAAAAAACTAGGGCTCCTTGTCCAAAGAACAAAAGACATCTCTTAGGCCAAGCACCTTAGCAATTGACTTTTCCTGTAGGACTATTTAGAGCAATGTTAAAAGGATTCAATTAAGTACAAATGGGACACTTTAGAGCCATTTGTATAAAACCCTCCTCCGTGTCCCGCAGCAGCAGGACCGGGAATAAAGATGCCCTGTGACCTCTCTTCTTTCAGGTGATGGAGCAAACGACGTAAGCATGATTCAAGCTGCGGACATTGGGATTGGAATATCTGGACAGGAAGGCATGCAGGTACAGTTCCCTTCACCTGTTCCTATTTCTTCCTTGCTCCTTATTGGAGGGTTAAGGCATTCTGCACAGGGTGGGGTAAACCTCTCCCTGAGAGTTTTGCAGAATCATCATCTGAAAGTCAGGCTTCCATGTCATAAACCTCCATCACCAGCCCCCTACTGCCAGGTGCTTCAGATCCCAGAGAAGATCAAAGGTGTTCAGCCTTTTACAGGCAGCTGGTGTCCTAGAGCCCAATGGTACCCAGCCATTCAGGGAAGTGTTCCCGGAACCCAGATGCTTTTCCTTAAGTCCACCTGCCTGCATGCACTGGCCCCAAGGAATGCACAAGCAGGAGTTTCCAGCATAGAAAGTTTAATATTGCACTGGCTAATCCAGAGGCAGGGAGCTAATGCTAAAGACCTGACTCCCCACAGGTGTGTAGGTTACAGATTATATAGGGCAAAATAGTACACACTGTGGTTTAGGGGGCTGCTGGGAGCTGTGTCAGAGACCAGAGAAGGTGATGACTTGTTTCTTCAGGTCTTGAGGACAGCTCTGAGGTCTTTTCTGGCCTGTCCCTCTGTCTGGCCTCACGGGAAAGTAGTCAGGGGGTCATCACCTTAGGGCTCAGGAACTGAAACATGTTAGGTCAAGATGTTATCATTAGCTTGCCATGTTATCCAGGCCATGTGACTGTTTTTCAGGTTCAGGCAACTGTCTGCTGCTGCCTTGGGGGTTCCTGCTTCTCCAGGGGAAAGGCTGGGGTGGCGGGGGAGAGAGAGAGATTTAGGATTTAAAGCTAAATTTAATCAGTCATGAGGACCCCCATTTCAGAAGACTAAATCTACCTCTGACTCCATGTTGCCTCCCTAGGTTCATGCCAGGCTTTATGACCAGGCTCGTCCAAACCTCAGAGTCTTAAAAGAGCAGTAGGAAACTGTGTTATTCTGAGTGATCCCACAGGCAGAAGACACACTGCTTCTGAGAGCAGAGCAAATGGCTGGCCTCAGCAGGTGGCCAGAGGTGTTCAGAGGTTTGAGGGTTACTTGCCTGGAAGCCCCAGCTCTCTGGGCCACCATTGCATCCCTAGCATGGTGTCCAAAACATACGGGACCACAGTAAGTGCTTGTTGGATAAGTGGAATGAAGGCCCAAGTAGACCGTGGGTGCCTCCTGACCTGCCTTTATTGGATTCCAGTGAGGTTTGGATTTCCCAGAGGAGAGGGTGGGGTGTCCGAGTCAAAAGAGCCACCCAATGGCCCTTTGGATCCAGCACAAAGCCCTGCTCTGGGGGCGCCTCAGTGGTGCCCTGGGAGCCAGCCTGGAGGCTGACATCTCTGCTCCACCCCCACAGGCCGTCATGTCCAGTGACTTCGCCATCTCCCGCTTCAGGCACCTCAAGAAGCTGCTGCTCGTGCACGGCCACTGGTGTTACTCGCGGCTGGCCAGGATGGTGGTGTACTACTTCTACAAGAACGTGGTGAGTGGCCCACGGCCTCCTTCCGCCTGCGCCTGGGGAGTCGCTGTGCCTTGCTAGCTCTGGGGCCTTGGGCAAGACAATGCACTTCTCTGCGCCTTGATTTCGTCTTTGACAAAATGGGTCTAATACTTGCTGTTTTGTGAAGTTACTGTGGGGACGGCAGTGCTGTGCGGAAAGCACCGGGTACCTAGGAGGCAGCAGGAGCAGTTACCAACGTGGACTCTGGAGTCACACACAGGTGGTTCCAGCCTAGGCGCCTGTATTTGGTAACGGCCCTATCCACCTCGGTTTCGCCGTCTGTAAAATGGGGCTGGCAAAAGCACCTTTCTCACATATTTGCTAAGGAGATTGAATGAGAGCTTGTGTATAAAATAAATGGCATGTAGTAATTCCAGCTAGTGTGACTTTTAGATGTCCTCCCCAGGTAGAACCACACTAACACAGGACCACGGCCCACTCGTTGGGAGAGGACAGGTAAAGAGTTAGGGTGGAATCCCTGAGTTCCACCTGACTCTGCCGCTCACCTCCCAGCAGAGAGGTCAAGGGTCAGGGCATGAAGTGAAGTATCTACTGACAAAAATGTTTTGAGTAGGGAGGTCACCTGGGTGACCTGGGAACCGTCACTTAGCCTCTCTGAGCCTTGGTTTTCTCGTCAATAACATGGGGAGGCTAGGACCCCCCTCTGTAGCACTATGCAAATACAAAAAAAATGGCTTCTCCTAAAAAATATGTTCATTTCTCTCTTGTTGACAAGGGTCCAAAGTAGGCACATACCAGCTGAGGTATTGAAACTGTCGGAGGCTCTTGTTTGAAAAGCCCTTGATTAACAAGGTGTATAGGAGGAAGTCAGGACACTGCCGTACTGAGGGAGGGAACTAGGGCCTGAGTTTTTCATTATCTACTTCAAGGACTTTTGAATAATCCCCAAGAGCCTCCAAAGAGAATACATTCCTGTTTGCATAAGGAAAAGAGGGGGCACTGAGACCAGGGGGTGGAAGAGAAAAACAGTAGCCAAGTAGCAGCCTCAAAGTTACCTTTTCCCCCGTCCTGCTCCACTCCGCAACCGGCAGGTGCTATGGCTGTTACCCAGGCTCTGGAGTGAGCACTTCTGCACAGAGGTCAATATATATAAACAGCATGGCAAACAATAATGTTAATTCGATAAGCTGGATGATACTCTTTCAGTAAGTCTCTGCAAAGTCACTCAATTTGACTTGAAAACTCACTCTGAGCATGAAAGACTGTTTACTTAGAATTCAAAATACCCATTTTTTTTTTCTCTTGGCCTCTAAGGGAATAGTTCTTTTGAATAAGCCCAGCCTCCTCTCTGCATTAAATTTGTGAAATAGAAAAAAGAAAAGAAACATTTCCAGCCAGCCACACTTTCAAAGCTTAAATGATATTTATTTCCAGCCTGACGCCGGTGCTCGCACAGGCGATACTGACACTGCATTATCTCCCCTTTGCAATTAGGGGGTGGAGTACTGTGACTCCCACATCCAAAACCAGTTCCAGAGGGGCCTCAAACCCCGCCTGCTCGGAAATGTGAACAGCGCATTCATTACTGCACCGGGGCTCCTCGGGCGCCGCCAGCAGCAGCTTCAGTGCACTCCCTCCGAGGTGCCCAGGCTGCAGCCAGGCGGAGGGAGTAGAAATAAGCAGAGTCCTCCCAGGTAGAAAACCCTCTGTCACGTTAACACTCCAGCCTGAGCATTGGGAGAAAAGAACTGAGATAAACGAATAATTGTGCAAATTGTTATTGGACATCTGTGTCAGGGACGTTCTCGGGCACTGGGTGTGGAGACAGATGTGGTGGCTGCCCTCCTGAAGCTTACAGTCAAATCAGGGCTCAGCAAACTTATTCTACAAAAGGCCACATAGTCAACATTTTCAGCTTTGTGGGTTATCCAGCCTCTGTCACAACTACTCACCTCTGCTGTGGCAACAAAAGCAGCTATAGACACTATACAAACAAATCAATGTGGCCAGGTCCCAGCATTTGTGGCTGGATTAGTTTGTCAACTCCTGGTCTCAATAAATCTTGCTTTTCTAAATATAGTCTAGGGACCAGCAGCATTAGCATTCCGCAGACACGTTCAGAAATGCAGATCCTCGTGGTCTACCCCAGATCTGCTCAGAACGTGCATTTTTAATACGATCCCTGTGTGAGTCCTGTGAAGCTTAAAGATCAATAAGCACTAGTATAGGAAAGAACTTAGAACTATCTCCCTAGAGGAAGGTCAGGGTGCTATGGACATGTCTCTAGGAGACGAGGAAACCAAGGCTCAGAGAGGGCAAGTGACTCTGTCACATGCACACAGCATGCGGGAGTCAGGCAAGACCAAAACCCAAATGACCTCCCTCCTCTAGACGTTTTTGCCAACAGGTAGTTTACTAAGTGTCCTGCCCTCTATGAACTCCCTGTCGGGAAGGGAGACGTAGGGTCTCAGGTGGAGGCCAGGAAGAAATGAACATTTCAGCTGCCACCTAAACGGTGGCAAGATGACATTCAGAAAGGTTGAGCATTTGCCCAGGGTCACACAGCTAGTAAGTGACAGGACAGGCGTTCAGCACCAGCCCGCTCTGCCTCCACAACCTGTGCACTAATCATCACTGTGTACTTACCTTAACAAGGTCCTGAAGGAGTGTGGTTAGTGGTTAGTAGCAGTAGTCAGTAGTGATAATAGTGCTGCTCTAAGGATCTGAGTTATCTCCATCCTTACCTGACTTTGCACGTCATGAATGAGGAGACTGAGCCCCCCGTCAGCACAGTGACTTGTCAGAGGTCCCCAAGCCCGCAGGTCCTCACTCACAAAGCCACGCCATCTCTGCCCGCAGTGCTACGTCAACCTGCTCTTCTGGTACCAGTTCCTCTGCGGTTTCTCGGGCTCCACCATGATCGACTACTGGCAGATGATCTTCTTCAATCTCTTCTTCACCTCGCTGCCTCCTCTCGTCTTCGGAGTCCTCGATAAAGACGTCTCTGCTGAAACACTCCTGGCGCTGCCAGAGCTATACAAGAGCGGCCAGGACTCCGCGGTGAGGGGCCCGGGCGGGCAGAGGGGGCCACGCTTCTCCTTGGAGGCCTCGGGAGCCCTGTAGTCTAGTCACCACACTGCCACTCACCTCCCATGTGACCAAGTGACTTCAGTCTCCACTTGTGGCCTGTTTCTCACTTGCTGTTGAGGGTGAGGGACCAGACCAGTGAGTATGTCTCTTTACTGATTTTCTTAATTATACCACCCATTATGGGACTGCCCTCTTTGAAAGGGCCAAGAGATGAAGCCAGCCCCCCCACTCCAGGCCTTCATCAGATCACCTGGGATTGAAGCCAGTTTGCTCAGCACTGGGTAACACATTCATCATAAAGGAGGGCTCCCACCGCACACCAGGATCACACGTAGCCTAGAACTGTCTGGTATCAAGTAGACCAGAGGTCCCCAACCTTTTTGGCCCCAGGACCGGCTTTGTGGAAAGCAATTTTTGCACGGACCGGGGTGGGGAAGGAGGAACAATGGCTTCAAAATGGTTCAAGTGCATTACATTGAAGCCACCTCCTGCTGTGTAGCCAGGTTCCGAACAGGCCCAAACCAGTACCGGTCCGCAGCCTGGAGGTTGGGGACCCCTGAAGTAGACTAAAGAAGGCCTGGGAAGCCATCAGAATGGTTTCTTAAAAGACCCAGAGAGGCCACAGTGGCACCTGACCAGTTTGGACAAGTCAGAGAGCAGGCACTCAGGGGGTCAGGAGGTTGGATGCAGGAGCCAGGGAGGGAAGCGGCCTCGAAGGAGGGGCTCTGGGAAAAGGGACAGTGAGGTACCTGAGAGGAAGTCCCTTGCACCTGGGGGAAAGGACAGCAAAGCCCGGTGTGGTGCTTGAGAGCTGGTTGGTATCTGTGGCCAGAAAGAAAGAATCAAGGCCAGTCCTGACCTGGAGGCAGGGGCACACAGCAGGCCACAGCTCCAGGCGAAGGGGACGCAGGGAGGGCTCTCCTGCCACACGGACCTTGAAACAGCCCCCTCTCCACAGGCGCCGGCTGCTGTGTTCCTTGAGGCCCTAAAGTGCAAAGAAGTTAATGTAGCAAAAGCATAAACTATGAGTACTTTCCCTTTTCCCAGGGAAGGCACAACAGGAGAAGGCTTGTGTCCAGGGCCACTGAGCTCTGTCTCTGGGCAAACTGTGACCCTGGCCTGAAACAGATCCTCCCTTAAAATACCATTTAGAAGCCTTAGAATCTCTAAACTTGCTGAAATTTTTAAGAGTTGTTTTTTGTTATTCATTTAGTTTTGTTTTTTTTTATATATTCCACACATAAGTGAGATTACATGGTATTTGTCTTTCTCTGCCTGAATTATTTCACTTAGCATAATACCCTCTAGGTCCATCCATGCTGTCACAAATGGCAAGATTTTGGGGGTAGTGGTGAAGAACATTCCAGCATGTGTGTGTGTAAGTACACACATAGTTATGTGATCACAGGGGTACATATATCTTTTAAAATTAATGACTTTGTGTTCTTCATATAATACCCACAAGTGGAATGTCTAGATCATATGGCAGCTGTTTTTAATTTTTTCAGGGGTCACCATACTATTTTCCACAGTGGCTGCACCAATGTACATTCCCTCCAAAGGTGCAGGAGGGTTGCCTTCCCCGCATGCTCACCAGCACCTGTTTGCTGATTTACTGCTGACGGCCCCTCCGGTGTTGATAACTGCTGCTGTATTCTTTCTGGCAGTGCTACAACCTGTGGACTTTCTGGATCTCCATGATGGATGCATTCTACCAGAGCCTCGTCTGTTTCTTTGTCCCTTACCTGGTAAGTCATATAGTTCCGACCATACAAACCTCAGGGCGGAACTGGTCCTGTTTATATGACATCCTAGACTAGTAGTGTTTTTCTGGACACCAGAACAGAGGCTCAAAGCAGGTGGCCTGTGGACTACATCCAACAGCCCCTCTTCTTTGCACTCAGTGTGACATGTACTTGCCTCCATTATGGCATTTACCCCCTTAAATTGTACTGTAAACTTACCTGCTGAGTGGACTGTGAACTCCTTGAAGGCGGACACAAGGTATCTTCAGCAGTTAGCATCATCATACCTAGTGGGTGCTCAGTAAATTATTCCATTCATCCCAAGCGTTCTGGAATATGCATCGTGGCTTCCTGTGAAAATGGGTCTCTAAATAATGTAGCCCTATCACTCCCCCCCTCATCTCGTCAGCTCTGTGGGTCAGTTCCACACAGGTGGCAGCTACTCGAGTAGATTCCCGTTCCTCCCCAACCCTTGACACCTGCCTTCACTGATGCTTTAGAATCACTGTGTCAAAGCCAAGGCCTCGAGCCCACAGGCACATCTGACAGCACCCCTGTTCCCCCTCTGCAGACCTACAGGGACTCCGATATCGACGTCTTCACCTTTGGGACCCCCATCAACACCATCTCCCTTGCCACCATCCTCTTGCACCAGGCGATGGAAATGAAGACCTGGGTAAGTGCCTCGCTGGCTTAAAATCTGCGACCACGTTCAGATCTGTTGTACTTCATACCGTGGATCCACTCAATAAATACACACTGAGCTTTTACCTGTGTCTCTCCTAAACAAGGGTGAAAGAGGTGTAGAAGGTAAAATTCCTGGCCTCAACTTGCTTATCAGCCTGCCAGGAGGATGACACTAACATATATAAAACAATGAGACAATTAGTTGTAAAAATTGATATTAATAAAAAAAAAATTGAAGGGTGTTTTCAGAGGCAAGGAGAACGTCGGAATGATCATGCTGTGGTAGAGAGGTGTGCTCCCCCTTAATTTCAGGATAAAAGATTACAAAACTGACTTTATGTAACCACATCTCAAGCCTAAATACCACATTTTATTATCTAAAAGAACAACGCCAGCTTTTTAAGTCCTTCTAATCAATAATTACTTTTTTAAAAGAGCTTAAAATTGTATGCCAGGTACCTATCTACACAATTTTAATGTATTATCTCTAACTTCCCAGAGCCCTGTGCGGTCGGTGGGCTTTTGTTTCGAGATCTGATGGACGCACAGCTCTCTATAAGGTCAAGGAGTACAGTGTAGTCACTTCACATGCACATGTTGTAAAGTGATGGATGTTAAACTTACTGTGGTCACCATTTTGCGATACATGCATGTGTTGGGTGTTTTTTAATTCCATTTTACAGATACAGAAATAGGTACAGTGAAGCTAAAAAACTTACCCCAAGCCAGTTCAAGAGAGAAGCACGTTTGAACCCTGACTCCTGAGTTTTTCACTGCTGTGCTAATAGTGAGAGACCACTGTGCAGAAAGATTTGTCCTTAGCCAAGCTGAAGTGACTCTTTCTGAAAACACACGTCTTAAAATTTTTTTAAACCACCCCCAGTAGGCACGCTGTGCTTCCTGCATTCTACGGTGGAACTCGCTCCACCCCCTCCACTGTCACAGGCCAGGCCCTGACATGCTGGCAGTGGCTGGGAAGAGCCACCCAAGCAAACTTTGGGATCAGTGAGTTCCCAGTTTGCCACCCTCTCTACTCTAATTCATGTCCATAGCAAATAGAAAAAGTGATCAAACCGAAAAGGCAGAGCCACGATTCGGTACAGGATGCACAGCTCCAAGAACCACCAGCTTCAGAAGAGGCTGCAACAGGAGTGCGAGGTACTGGACAGGTGGCAGGCTTTCGGGGGGCCAGGTAGTGGGGAGTCTGGCCTCTGGGGCAAGCCCCAGTTTTCTGCTGGGTCTCAGGCCTGAGCTCAAGAAAACAAGCTAAAAAAATGACAATGACAAGTATTTGGAGTCACAGTTTTATCAGAAGCAAGAGCTTTATGAGGAAGGGAGGCAAGAGACAAAGGTATAACTTTAATACTAGGAACTAAGCCAACCTAGGCAACATTTAGAACTCTTGAAATTGAAAAATCATCATTGAAATTAAAAATGCAATTTGTGGTATC
The DNA here is from genome assembly GCA_007922815.1 of Macrotus californicus. Classification (NCBI taxonomy): domain Eukaryota; kingdom Metazoa; phylum Chordata; class Mammalia; order Chiroptera; family Phyllostomidae; genus Macrotus; species Macrotus californicus. The sequence continues at coordinate 14,006 of VMDR010000796.1, read as the reverse complement.
TTAACAGGTCTAACAGACATTTGATTAAGCTCTCAGAAAGAAATGGGAGAGAAAATGAGACAATGGGAATATTTTAAAGGATAGTGACTTGAGAATTTTGCAGAAGTGATGAAATACATCAACCCACAGTTTCAAGAAAGTCAGTACAACCCAAACAAGCTAAAAAATCCACACCTATTATATCAAAAGGAAACTATAGAACACTAAAGACAAAATAAAAATCATAAAAGCAGGCCAGGTTTTAAGTGACAGATGTCCTAAGGAACAACAGATGAAGAGTTATGAACTTCTAGGTCAGAGGGGTGTGGGGGATGAAAAAGGAAACCACTGAACTTCAACAGCAATAAAAAAATAAAAAGAGTTACTAACTTCTCAATAGCAACAATGGAAGCCAAAAGACACTGGCGTGCCATCTTAAATATGCTGAATGAAAATAACTGCCAACAGCAATGCTGTATCCATCACAAATGAGAGTAAAATAAAGGGTAAGGGAGAGATCACCAGCAGACTCCCACTGGAGGCAATTCTGAAGGGTGTCCTTAAATCAAGAAGAAAGAAATCTCTGGTGGGAGGTCCAAGATTCAAGGAGGAATTAAGGCATATGAAGTAGTAAACATAACTAAATTTTAATCAATATTGACCACACTAAACTATAATAACATGTGTGCTTTAAAAACAATACAATTGAAATAGACAGTAGCAATAAGATATGCTGGGAGGGAGGTTAACAGAGCAAAGTACTCCAAAGCCCTTGTTTAATGCAGGAAGAGAGAAAGTAATTCTAAACTTTAGACTGTGATAAGTTAAAATTGCCTATTATTATCTATCGAGTAGTCACTGAAAGAATAGAAATGAAGTGTGTAACTTTCAAACTAGTAAAGGGGGAAATAACATTGTACAAAATAGTCAATAAATTTAAAAGAGGACAGGGACGGGGAGAGAAAGCAGGCAGGACAAAATACGATTAGACAACCTCACTGAACTTGGAAAACAAACCCCAGCCACCTGTGGAAAAAATGGATTTGTCACACAGACATATTATTGAAGGGGAAAAAAGTTATCCAAAATATGATTCTATTTACTAACACCTGAGAAATGCAGAAAAGTGGTAAAACACCAAAGGACAGCTTGGAAATTATCACCCAAGCCAAGGCTGAGACAGATTTAGGGGTGCTTAGGGTGTATGTGCTGCATTCCCCCCACCCAAAAAAGCTTAAAACAAAGTTAGGCGGTGAGCGCGCTGCCTGCTGATCCAAGATCCACTTCAACAGCGTTTACCTGTTCTCATCCACAGACCATCATCCACGCGCTGGTTCTCGCAGGCAGCTTCCTGATGTACTTCGTGGTGTCCCTAGTGTATAACGCCACCTGCGTCACCTGCAACAGTCCCACCAACCCCTACGGCGTGATGGAAGGCCAGCTGTCAGACCCCACCTTCTACCTCGTCTGCCTCCTCACACCGGCCGTGGCTCTTCTCCCAAGGTTTGAGCAGAACGCCTCTTTCCTTCCTACAACCCCCCAGCTCCCCGCAATAAGCCATCTTCATAACCCGGAGTCAGGAGTTTGATGCCTGGCAGGGATCCTGAGGCTACTGTTTCAAAGACAGGACCCTGGGACCAAAAGAACAGTGAACTTGGAGGCAAAGAGCATGGACTCTGGTCCCAGGTCAGCTGCAGAGTAGCCGAGTCACCTAGTCACCAAATCTGAAATGGTCTCAGATGTGACATTCCCATTCCTCCAGCCTTACAGATTTTGCTGTGTGGAAGGGGTCATTTTAAACTGTTAGACACTTCTTTATGAGCCCCAGAGCCGCACACAAAGGCCTGCAGAGACAGGCAGGCAGCCAGGTGAAGCGCAGACGTGGGTAGAAAGACCTGCCCCCTTCCCCCTATCGTTGCCACCAGGAGTGGTCACGCTGAGCATTCCAGAGCTTTAGATTTCTCCCACAAATTTACATTTTGCATGCTATGGCCTACTTTTTAATATTACTCAAATTTGTTAACACACGCGCAAAATGTATTAACCAAATAAATCATTCATGCCCAGGGACTATTTCTAACATTTTCAGCCTAAATCCTCTGTCTGCATTTGCCTTTTCTGGGAAACTAGCAACGCCTTGCGTCTCCTTGGGGCTTGCTCTTATCACACACTCTATCTAGCCCCTCATTTTGCTGCTTCTGTCACCTAGAAATCAGGAGGAGCTGCCGTCCTAGTCTCATTTGCTCAGAGCACAACTCAAGTGCCAGGAGGGACCAGAAATGTGTCCACAAACTCACCACAAATCCCAGTGGGAGCTGGGTTCTCCCAACTTAGTGGCCAGGCTTCTAGTCTCCGTCCACAGTGTCTAGTCAAGCAGTCGCTGAACTTGACAACCATGTACCTGCAGACAAAACTGAACCCCTCCCCCATCCTCGTGATCTTACCACTCTGCACATCCAAATTCAGCCACTTTATCATTATAAGCTGTAGGGAAAACAGGCCATCGCAACATTGTGCAGAATATGTGCTAATCCAAATTCACGAGGCAGTGCTCCCTTTAATAAATTTGCCAGCTTATTTAACCTAGGTTGGTCTCCGTGTCTTCTCTCGAAGTCACCTCAAAACCTTGACCTCTATGGAAGGCTGGAGGCCTAAGATACCAACATGTGAAACACCCGTGTTGGCTGAGTCTGTAGTCTCTATAGCCTCAGCTCCCCGCTCCCTGCCTCAACCCGTGGGCCGCACACCACCGAGCTGCTTATACTTCCCTAAACACCCCGGCCCTCTCACCTTCCTACCGTAGCTCCTGTGTTCCTTCTGTTCGGGACACCCTCCCCACTAGCTCCTCCCCCTCTGACGTTATTTCAGGTAGCGCCAACTCCAAGCCTTCTGTGACTTCACCTACCTTCCTCCAGCAGAAGCAGGTTCCTCATTCTCGCGTGTTCCATGACCTAGGTGTATCTGTCACTGCCCTATACATAAATTGCCTGTTTGTCTCTGTCTGCCCATTAACTCCCGGACAGAAGGTACCCTCCTCATTACACAACCAACACTTAGCACAGTTCCTGTCGCAGTGGCTGCACTCAGAGAAACTAGCACAGGATGCTAAAGGAACAGAAAAATGGGATCCTTGCTCGCAGAAAGCGTGCAGTCCAGTGAATGATTCAGACCTGAGTTTGACTATAATCCAAGAGTCACAGAGACGAGTATTCACAGAGGGCCAAGAGTGGGGAGCGATTAAGAACAAGCCTTGGACAACACATCCCCCAGCACACCCCTTCTTCAGCCCACCCCCTTGGGAGCTGGACCCTGGGAGAGACCATGAGGATCGTGCCCTCCCTGGAAAAGGGCATCAAATAAGTGGCTTAAATACTTTTGTCCACACTTTGAGGGTTAAACACAGCTGTGATCACCCCTGACCAAGGACTAAGCTCTCCTGTGTTTTTTGGTGGGCGGGCATATAGAAATAGAAAATTATCATCCCCATATTCTTTGTCTTACCCTTGGCTAGAAAACATACTTGGAACCAAAAGCTACCAGCTTAATGAGAAGCCCTGAAAAGTACGAAGGACTGTTAACACATGCTCTGAAAAGACAAGCTCCGAACATTCCAGCTTGCTAAACAGACACATTAGGATAAAGTGAGCAAATATTTACTTGTCGGGTACCATAGCACATAAGTTAAACCTTTGCTTATTCTACATTATCATCATAAAGTTGTATTTCTGTTTAATTCTGTTTACTAAGTAAAGCAAAGAGGTTTCTTCTGAGAAAGGATTTATTTTAACAGTTCCTAGGACTGTTGACTTGTAACCTTGAAAAAATGAATGTTTGCTGTAGAACCCTATTTGTTCACTTAAGGTTATAAGCTGTATTTGTCATACTGGAGGCAGATTTTACTCACCAGCCTTGTGATAATTGGCCCACTAACCATGACCTCACTAATCTTGGTCCAATTAATTCAACCAGAATAAAAGAACCATACTTCTCTTAAACTAAGAATATGTAAATCATTTTGCAGATAAAAGAAGCTAACACGCGAACTTTAAAACATAATGAGCATCTTAATTAGCTACAGTACAGAATGCCAGTCCTTGGACATACTCCCCGACACGCTAGGTTTTTCTCCTACTTCATGTCCTTGACATGGTGTATTGTCAAGCCTTGGTCTTAGGTTCTTTTGTCTTCCACCTTTATAGTCTTGCCATAGACACAGCAACCACTCTTATGAAGATAAATATTTTTTACAGATGAATCTCCAGTATAAATTCAGATCCCACTTCTGAATTCCAGATACATCTTTCTAGCTACCCCTGTACTGCCTCCACTCAGTATGTGAGCTCGAAGACAGAGACATCTGTGATTTAAGTCATAATTCTCCTTCTATCACCAGCAGCATCCCAGAAACCTAGGTCTCTTCCAGAGTTTCTTCCATCAAATGCTGCTCAAGTAGAACCAAGGCACCCCTGAGAGTTATCCCTGATACCTCCTCTCATCTCATGCCCACGTCTAGCCCATCACCAAGAACTGACAATTCTATCTGCTACACATTTCTCAACTCTACTGCTATTTCCATTCCTACCACCACCACCATGGATAGGTTATAATCCCTTCATCCCAAATCACTTCAAAAGTCTCTTATTAGGTTTACTCCAACCCATTATCACTGTGTCAAAGTGAGGCCATGTCATCTGCTTCTAACCCTCCCAGAGCTTCCCAAGGCCTTTACCATACAGCACAAAAACCAAAACGTGGCACTCAGTCCCTGCCTGCTCTGGCCCGACAACCCCTTCTGTATCAACCCCTTCTTTTCCCACTCTTGTCCTCACTGTCCCCACTCCAGCCACTGTGCGTGGACTCGGTCTCACTTCCTTTGTCAGGCTGCGTCCTATGCATCCCTCAGTCCTCAGCTGAAGTGCTCTCCCTCGAGGAAGGTGTGTCCCGCCAGATCTGGTGTCTGACACTGTCTCTCTGCTCAGGTGCCTCGGGAGAGCAAGAGCCCAGTCTGTCCTGCTGTCAGCTGAATCCCTGGGGGGCCTGGCCCATTGTTGGGGCTTGGTAGGGATCTCTGGAATAAATGGATGGAGAAGGAAAGCAGTGGCTAGCGGGGGATAGGTTTAAACTGAGAAGATTCCAGTTTGAAAGAAGGAAGTTGAGTCTTTCCTGACCCTAACATGCCCACCTGTACTGCCTCTCTGGAGGAGAGGAGGGAGAAGGGGTGGAGCTGATCTGAAGCGTCGGGGGCTGTGGAAACCCTCTGCCCACTGTGAGGCTGCCTAATGCTTTCAGATGCGGTGACAGGACAGGTGCCTCTCTGCCATAAGGCTTTAGAAATAAAAATTTCGATGAAAAAGATTACTTTGGGGAAAGATCTTAGGCGTCTACTTTTTAGGTAAAGAAACAGACTCACAGGGAAGGAACATGGCTTGTCCAGTATCACAAGATGGTGCGTGCTCTCTCCAGAGACCCTGTAATTGTTCTCATCTTATTCTTTCGCAAACGTGGGACAGGAAAAACTCCAGGCATAGGTAGAGATGCCCATTCCTAGATCCAGAACCAGCTCCATGCTGCTAGGCCAGGGAAAGGAACCATTAGCCAGGGGGACACCTGGCAACTGCTCAGGAGACCCCGGAAAACCCATCTCATTTCTTGGAGCCTCAGTTTCTTCATCTGGCAAATCATGAAAATACAGCAACGCTGTGAAAATCACACGGCCCACAGATTCAAGAAGAGAATATGTATTTAGAAACTACTTAAGTTCTACTAAAGGGCTGCTATTGCAAAGCATGTACATATGCCTCGGTTAGAGTAGCCCAGAAAGAGAAAGAACTGCCCCGCACACTGTAAAGAAGAGAAAACCCAGAGATCCGGAGGGCTTGGTGCGGACCACAGCTGGACCACTGAGTGGCTCTAGACAAATCACTGTCTCACTGCCCGTTTCCTCGTGTGTAACCTGGGTGCAGGGGGGGAGAGGGGGGGGCAGGAAACACCAGCTGCATGGGACTGTTGGAAAAGATGAGCTAATGATACTTAAAGCATTTAGAATAGTTCTGGTACATAATAAACGTTAGCGATTATGTGTTGTTATGGGACTCCCAAATCCCAGAGGTGCTCAAGCATAGATTTGATAACCATCAGTCAGAAATGCAGCAAAAAGGGCCCTGCCCTGGGTGGGGAGTTGGACTCAGAGATCTCTTTCAATGCTCAAATTCAAGAAGTCAACAAAAATCAGAAAAGCTTGATTCTGTTTTTTCTTTTTTCCTACCAGGTACTTTTTCTTATCTCTACAAGGGACATATGGGAAGTCCCTGATCACCAAAGCTCAAAAAATGGAAAAACTTCCAACAGACAAAAAAGACCTGGAAATCCAGAGCTGGAGAAGCAGACAAATGCCTGTTCCTGTCTCCAGAGAGCCTCAGCCCACCCGCCGTCCAGTGCCACCTGTCCCTGAACAGGACTTCAGAACCAGCACTCCCAAGCAGAAGTGCAAGGAGAGCCAGGAGGTGCAGAGAGAGAGAAGCAGCAGAGAGCACATGAGGGATGACCCGTGCTCAGCGGACTCCTCAGCTAAACTCTCATCCAGAGAGCACCTCCTTCTGGGCGGCATGATGGCTCTCGGGCCCCCCCTAAGGGGACAGACCGGTGCATACCAACACTCCAGCAGGGGTAGCCATCGCCGATCCCAGAGTTCAATGACCATATGAGGGGCCTGCAGAAATCCTCACAGACTCAGAGGAGGCCCCCCAGGCACTGGCTCCATGAACCCAGGACTCCTCCTCTTCATGAAGGAAAGAAGACAGTCCTACTCTTCCGTCCCCATCAGTCTTGACTTCCTTAGAGAAAGTGCTGGTCCCGAGGGGTTTGACAAAAAAAAAAAAAAAAAAGACTGGAAACCAGTCGACCTCTTGTTTTCTACTGCTGCCGGGCAGCCTGTCTTGTGAACAGAGTTTTATAAAAGAGACTCTGTTTCTATGGCCTTGAGTTCTCAAATGTCTCAGCTCAGAGATGTTCTTCTGATCTGCTAGATAAGTACAGCCTAACAGGCCCAATGCATAAGTTTCCAAGATTTCAAGAAATATGTCAACCCAGGTGATCTCTCAGGCTATGGAAGTTTCTGGGCTTGTCAAACCATCACCTCACCCTGTGGGCACCCAGAGTTTCAATTTCAGAAGAGACCCATACACACAGGGGTTTCATCTTGTTGGTATTACAGAGATGGCCACGTCAGCATTAACATCCCTTCCAGTCACAAAGAGTTGGGTCGCTTTTTGTCTCTAAGCCAAAGAAAACCACATCTAAAGATTAAAACTAGAGCTGAACGCAGTGCCACAGACACTTCCAGGGGCTATAGGGCCACAGCCATTGTAGGAGCAGAAAGAACAGAAGCACACTAAGGGAAATGGGTGTCCCAGAACCCAGGCTTCACCTGACAGACCCTATGTCCCACAGCCTTGGGAATCTACCAAGAGAGCAGCACTTTTTGTAAAGCTATTTATTGTATTTATTTTTAAAGAAAAGTACTCATGCTCATCCAGCTCTCAGAACAGGAAAACTCTAAAACCAGTAGATCTTAGCACAGCTGCACCCAGAATAGACCCACAGTGTCAGCACTGCAAGTCCCACATCCTGGGAAACTCCCACAGTCCCGGCCAGCTCGGGCGACTGGCCACCTACTGCTGCCCTTTGGAAACCAAATCAACTGACCATCCAACGTGCCACCTTAGGGGAAACGGTTATAACTATTTACGACATCATGTTAATGATTACATTTAATACATTTTTATACTTTTATGTTCTTTTTCTGGTTGGCTGAAAATATGTAATCCTTTATGAGAAGAAAAAAATAAACATGGTTTTTCAGAATTGCTTGCAGTTCTGAGTAGTCTCTCATCCACCCTTCTTTGCATTTGCTCATCTGTTCATTCATCCATCTACTTATGCACCCACCCATCCATTTATCTACCCACTAAGTTTCTGGTAGGCCCCTCCTGCATGCCTGGTGTCATGCTAGGGGCTGCCAGGGACTCCTCCCTGTCTCACAGAAGCTCACAACCTTCTGGGACACAGAGTATCAGGAACGTATCTGATCCAGTGGAAGAGTGTGACACAAACCAAATCGGCTACAGGCACGAGAAGCAGCACACACAGTCCCCTTCCTCTGAAACCCTAACCTGGCCACCCCCCTTCCTGGAAGCCTGACTCCAGCCTCAAACCTTTATTGATCAGGAGCCCCTTTTCATTCACTCATTCAGCAAATATCCAGTAAGTGCCTACTGTTCACAGCATCGGGCTAGGCAACAAGCAAAAGAGGGAACAAAAACAGGCCCGCTCCTGCCCTCAAGGAATTTACAGTCTAGAAGGGGAGACTGAGGAAGGGGGGGGGGTAGTAGGGGGAGGCTCCCAGGGTGATCAAAAGTTTCAGCTGAGACTTGACTTAACCAGCAGAGAATTCAGTGTGAATGCCCTGAAAAAGGAAATAGTTTGGTAGATATCTCTCCCCAGGCAAGGGAAACAAAAAATAAACAGATGGGACTACATCAAACTAAAAAGTTTTTGCACAGCAAAGGAAATCCTCAACAAAATAAAAAGACAACCCACAAAATGGGAGAGCATATTCGCTGATATATCTTATAATGGGTTAATATCCTAAATTTATAAAGAACTTACAAAACACAACACACACACACACAAAACCAAACAACCAATTAAAAAATGGGCAGAGGACCTGCCTGAATACACACTTCTCCAAAGAGGACATACAGATGGCCAATAGAAATTTGAAAAGATGCTCAACATCGCTAATCATCAGAGAAAAGCAAATTAAAACCACAATGAGATAACATCTCACACCTGTCAGAATGGCTAGCATCAAAAAATCAACAACACCTGCTGGTGAGGATGTGGAGAAAGGGGAACCCTTTTGCACTGTTGGTGGGAATGCAGACTGGTGCAGCCACTGTGGAAAGCAGTAGGGAGATACCTCAAAAAATTAAAAATGGATCTGCCTTTCAACCCACCTATCCCACTTCTGGGAATATATCTGAAGGAACCCAAAACAGTAAGTCAGAGAACAAGAGCACCCCTGTGTTCATTGTCATGTTATTTACAATCACCAAGACATAGAAGCAGCCCAAGTGCCCATTAGTACATGAGTGGAGAAAACAACTATGGGACATTTACCCAGTGGAATACTACTCAGTCTTATAAAAGAAAATTTTGCCCTTTGCAACAGTATGGATGGACCTGGAAAACATTAAGCTAAGTGAAATAAGCCATCAGAGAAAGGCAAATACCATATGATCTCACTCATATGTGGAATCTAATGAACAAACTGAACTAACAAGGAAGATGGTGACATTGATGGAGACAGACTCACAGATGAAGAGCAGGATGACAGCTGAGGGTGGGGAGGGAGGTTAAGAAGTGGAGGGACTGAGCAAAAAGGAAAAAGGACTCATGGACATGGACAGTGTGGTGATTGCTCGTGGGAAGAAGGTATAAGGGGACCAAATGGTAATGGAAAAATACAATAAAGATTAAATAAAAAAAACATTAAGGAAAAGAAGAAAAGGTCCGTGTGACTGGAACCCTGTGAGCAGGAGAAAGTGCATCAGCCACCGCGGGCTGGGGTGCTGGTCTGCGCACACCTCGCAGCAACCTCACGGCAATCCTGCCAGGCAGGTACTGTGATTCTCCCCTCGTCCATTGCACTTTGGTGACGTGCGAACCACCCCCGCAATTGTAGATGAACACAGATAGTCGTGTGCTCACAAGGCTGCAACTGGGCAATTTGGGCTGGGTGGCTAGGATCTCCCTCCCCGTGGTCTCTCACCCTCCAGGACATCAGCGAGCCTTGTCACAGGGCAGCAATGTTCTGGGAGTAAGAACAGAAGGTGCAAAGTCTCTCGACACCAAGGCTCAGAACTCACACGTCATCACTGCCACCACATCCTCTCCGACACAAGTCACCAGGCCAGCCCACTTGCTAGGGGGTGGGAAAATATAACCCACGTTTAATGAGAGGAGTTACAGAGAAATTTGAGGCCATTTGTAATCCACCACATCCCACTCACAAAAGGAGAAACTGAGGCAGAGAGCGGTTACATACATTGGCACAGTCCCACAATTGACAAGTGGCGAGGCGGCATCCAAATTCCCGAAGTCTGAAACCAGAGCCTGTATATACTCTCGGCCACGGAGCTACACAAACATGAGACGCAGCTGGAGGGACCAGACGACAGAGTATCTGGTCTTCTCAACACCCTTGTCAGAGACAGGGTAGTACAGTGCTTAGCGAGCCTGAACTCCATCCCACCTGTGTCCCAGACTAGCAAGATGACCTGGGGAAAGCCCACACGTGTTCAGCTGGGCTGTTCACCCGGACAAAGGGTTCAGTAAGAAAGATAGCAGCGCCTCTGGAGAACCCAAACTGCAATCTCCGCCCTCCCCACCCCCAGCCAGGACTTCCCATTCTGCACACAGAGCCCCCGGGAGAAATCAGTCCCACAGGAGGGAGTCCCCCCAGGTCACCGGAGAACTCGCAGGCAGGACGGCACAGATTCAGAAGATGGGGACCGTGGGCTGCGGCAATACCCCCAGCAGGGAGGTCTTTTCAGGGCACAAGAGGAGTGCTGCCAGTCAGACTTCAGGATCTGGGCATTTTCAGGCCAGAGCACAGACCGGCAGCCCGTTGTTCAGAGGCATTCTGGTGCCACCTAGCAGCCGAGCAGGAGCTGCGGCACCTGAGGGCTCTTCCTGCAGCCAGAACAACAGGAAAAAACAAAAAACAGGGCAGAGGAGGAACTGGGAACCAAGCCGACAGTCTGGAGGCCTGATTTCAAGTCTGGCTCTGCCAGTGGCTTCGGCTGTGACTCCGGACAAACGGCTTCAACGGGCTTCAACCTCAAACTGATGTTTAGTCAGTTTCCTGAAACACTCAGGGTGAGGACTGGACTGGTCCTGAGCTGCTGTGCTTCTATTAAAAGCTATTTGCAGAGGCTGGTTACACTAGGAATGAGCCCTGGTAAACAGACTTACTGTTTGATTCCCCTGCATGCATGCACAGACACACACGCACACCGCACACACAGTAGAAGATCCCATGGGGGAGGCAACCCCCTAATCCCCCCACCCCCGCCACCTGCTCTCTGCTGTGGGCCCAGCACTCAGTGCTCAACGACGCTGTGACTCTGGCTGTTAAAGAAAATCACAGATGGGGCTGGTCTCGGTGGGACGATGAGGGGCCCCCCAATTGCCTTTTTCAGACCAGCATATATTAGGGAGCTGCAAATACCTACGGAGGGGCAGGGCAGCCCCATTTCCACTGTCAGAAGGGGGCTGGTACTCGGACACCTCTTGCCCCGATCCAGGCTTTCGTGGACTGAGTCCGGGTGCTACACTGTGTAAGGAGTGGGGAGAGGGGAGCTTTGATTCCCTATCATCTCCATCAGCATCTTCTACCACCCCCCCAAAGAAGAAAAGCTGCTCGCTACCTCAATGAAGCACCGAGACAAGTCTCCAGTACACCTTCCAGGCAGAGCGCTATCCCCAAGCCTCGCCTGTCCCCCAGCCAGTCCACTACACCACTACAGGCACCAGGTCCTCACAGTTCAGGCCGGGCACAGGTAAGCCCAGGCACCTCGGGGACCAAGGCCACCTAGAGGCAGCAATAGAGTCTGTCCTCAGACCCCCGTTCAGCCAAGGGAGGCTGGTTGACAGACACATGACTGAATTTTGAGGGGAAAATGGGTTTTCTTCAGTGTCATGAGCCCTTCCTACCCCAGCTGACCTATGTTCCCATAGACGAGGTGAGAGACATTTCTGAAGATGACAAAACTCAGGTAAGAGAGGAGTAGACCAGCCCGGAGCCACCCAAGAATTTAGATCGAGAGCTGAGACTATTACGGCGTCTCCTGCAACCCCTCGGCGAGGGCTCCTCAACCCCCTCACCCGTCAGAGATTAACTAGCAAACCTTTCCAGGGCTGCTTGGCCATTTCAAAATGAGAAGACTGACACAAAAAGGTATAATTTTTAAAAAGGCCTCATGGCAAGTGAGTCAGGTCTGTCTATGGAATCCTCCCAGAACACCCCACATTGCCCTGTTTGCGAAAGGGCAGCCTGCAGGGAGGGAGGGGCCGTGCCAATAAGAAGTCACTGCCCAGCGTCTCCCATCTGCAGAGATGAAAATGAATTCTGTGCTTTCATAACTGCTGGTTCTGAGCCTCCAATCCTGCCTTCAAAACAGCCCACCTTTTACACACGCAAATACACACACACAACATGCATACAAACACATTTGCTCCTTTCACTGGATACAAAAGACAGCAGGGTGAAGAGAAGCATACATTCGCCAACCCCATTTATAAGGGACTGATGTGCTGGGCAGTGAAAGAAGCAAGCACAAGAACCCTGGGCAGCGGGCCACTGGTGCAGCTTTTGCACACAAGCGGCCTGCATCAGCTCATGCTGAGGGCTTTCCTAAAACTTCTCAATGGTCACAAACCCCCAAACCAGCAGCAGCTGGACTCAGCGGGCTCTGTGCCTCTTGCTGAGTAGCCCTGAGCATGGCACAAGCAGAGACCAGTCTCAACTTGCATTGTAACTCCCATCAGGTGGCAGGCACCAACTCTGGCATAAGCTGCAGCCAGTATTGTCTTGGAACGTAGCTTCAATAAGCAGCCACAAACCTGGAACAAGTGGCAGTTGGCCTCAGCTCACAATGTGGTGCCCACCAAGGTGTCCCCAGACCAGCACTAGTGTCAGCCAGCCTCAATTCACTGCATAGCCTCTCCCAAGTGCCTCCAAGCCCAGCACAAGCAACGATGACCTTGGTCTGCCCAGGAGCCCCTCCCAAGAGACTCCAGAACAAACATACCCAGTGGTCAGCTTCAGACCACACCATGGACCAGCCAACCAGCTCCACAAATGATACCAGAGACCCTGCTACAGCAACTCCTACTCCATGGGTTCGGCCCCCCACATAACAGCTCGTCCAGTGTAGTCACAGGCACCCTTCACTGCCAGTCAGCCTGAGAGTGATTCCCAGCCACTGACCTGCCAACAGCAATCGAGGTTCAACTACAACAGGAGAGCACACACAATCCACACAAGGGACACTCCTGGAGCACCTGGCTCAGGTGAACAGGGAGACTGTGCCACGGGGCCTCACAGGACACCCACTACATAAGGTGACTCTGCCAAGACTGGGAGTCGTAGCAGCTCTGCCTAATACATAGAAACAAACACAGGAAGGAAACCAAAATGAGGAGACAAAAAAAAGATGTCTCAAATGAAAGAACAGGACAAAACTCCAGAAAAAGAACTAAACGAAATGGAGGCAAGCAATCTACCAGATTCAGAGTTCAAAACACTGGTCATAAAAATGCTCAATGAACTAAAGGGAAGACTAGAAGCACTCACTGAGAAGTTTAACAAAGAAATAGAAAGTATAAAAGAGAACCAGTCAAAAGTGAATAAAACAACCGAAATGAAGACTACATTGGAGAGAATCAACAACAAATCAGGTGAAACAGAGACTGAATAAGCAATCTGGAAGACAAGGTAACAGAAAATACCCAATGGGAAGAGTAAAAAAAAAAAGAATTTTAAAAGATGAGGATAGACTAAGGGGCCTCTAGGACAACATCAAGCACACCAACATTCACATCATAGGGGTACTAGAAGGAGGAGAGAGAGAGCAAGGGATTGAAAACCTATTTGAAGGATAATAACTGAAAACTTCCCTAACCTGACAAAGCTAATAGACATATAAATCCAGCAAGCACAAAGAGTCCTGAATAAGGTGAACCCAAAGAGGCCCAAACCAAAACACATTATAATTATAATGCCAAAGGGTAAAGACAAAGAGAGAATCTTAAAAGCAGCAAAAGAAACACAGGTAGTTCCCTACAAGAGAACTCTCATAAGACTATCAGCTAATATCTCAACAGAACTTTTCAAGCCAGAAGAGATTGGCACAAAATATTCAGAGTGATGAAAAGCAAGGACCTAAAACCAAGATTACTCT